>FIZU01035659.1:0-29033 GCA_900064475.1 Pseudococcus longispinus
CAATTTTCATTTTTATGAACCGGTTCTCGAGTTATTCGCGATTGAAATTTTCAAAAGCCTCTAGCACCTGACATAAAGCATTTACGTGAATTGTGTAAATGACCTTTTTGATAGTACTTGAAAAGGGGCGCAAAAGAGTTAATATGCAATTTTCTGTTTTATGAACCGGTTCTCGAGATATACGTGATGGAAAATTTCAAAACTTCATCACAAACGTACTCATTTCACGAATTGAAAAATTAACGTTTTAAAATCAAATTTCTACTCTTTCTAAATCCTAGCCAACCTCTCAAACCTCACCACCACCCTCCTCATCCTCAACTCAACTCACACGACACCCAAGCCCACACACTCATCACCTCCCTTCGCATCATTCGAAAAAAAATACCAGTCATTCAACTACACGCTGAACTTGTTGTACACGACGAGACCATGCAGTAAAAGTATCCAAAATATAAAAATACATAACAAAAGGAAATAATAATTAAATTAAAAGCATTCCAACTGGCATAAAAATGAAATACGTGTTCACGAGCATGAAACAGATGACAGCTCGCGTTCATTCTTCAACATTTTTCTCTTATTTTTTTCTCTTCACGCCGTATTAATTAATATAATTCACCAATCGGTTACATACGTTATGTACGTTCGCCAGTCGGAAGGGAAAAATATAGAAAATTTAATCTGGCCGCGCGATCTGTTATGTGCAAACACTTCGGAGCTTTCTCCCTTTTGCGAAAATCGCGCCTTTATTGAGCAATTCCCATCGTAAAAACCTCGTAAGATGGAATATACGACGAACCAACGTTTAATGGACGAAGAAAATAAAAAAAAAGAATACATTAATCTATAAAAAAAAATCAATATTTAACTATTTAACACTACAAATAACCGCGGTCAAATATTGATTCGTTTTCGGGCACTTCGACAAAACCACAGTAACATTCAAAGTCAATATTAGCCTTTAAAGTGACGATCGTCTTATGCACTGACCTCCGACCACACGTACATATAACTCTCGACGTCTTTAGGAAGAAAATGGTGGTGTTTCTACGTAAACCACGCGCGATCATCGCGATAATTCCCACGATGCATTAGCGAAACCGTACGTCTGTCCGCATAGCCCGGATACCAATTAGCTTAACCCATTATACGTGATTTAACACTAAAATGTGTGAATTATTCGGAAGATACCGAGTGTCTGTGTCTGTATCGCTATAGGAGGCATTGTAAATTATAATTTTTCAGGTATTGTACCTCGTCGAATTCTTGTAGTGCTCAATTTCGCGCCAATAATGGTAAATTACCGTTTACAAGTGTCATCTGCGACGATTATTATGGTATCGATGACATTACTCTTCTCCCCCTCCCCCACCATTTTAAACATAATTTGGCTAATAATTTGGAAGACAAGATGACGAGAATCGAATCGAAATCTTACCTTTGGTAATATTCAGTCTGATTTGCTCTTTTTCCCAGGAGGCGAAACTGGCTTTTAAAGCTTCAGTCATCTTTTTATTAGTACCAGGGGTGAGCGGTAGAACTTGTGTTGGCATATCTGTAACAAGAAATAGAAAATAGAAATTAATAAAGGTGACTTTTTTTAACACAAAATGAACAAGTTTTCGTCAGTTTCTAATGTTCTATGGCAAAGATCACTAAGAATAATGCAAAATTTGCCCAATATCTCGTAATTACCGGTTAATTACAGAAAATCTTTAGCAAAACCATCTGTGAATTAGAGGAAAGGTAATTACTGGTAAAAAAAAAATACCAGTAATATAATGTAAATAGGCAAAAATTTCAATTAGTAGTCAAATGACGGTAATTACTGGTAATGAAAAGTAAATTGACCAAATTTTTGATCAAATTAAAGTTATCGTAATTATTGGTGAAGTTGTAGTAATTACCAGTAAGTTATTGTAATTACCAACTGAATGACAAATAATTATCGGTAATGAAAAGTAAACTGACAAAATTTTTGGTCAAGTTCAAGTTAATGTAATTATGTATGGGCAAATTTGCGGTAATTACCAGTAAATTTTACATAATTACCAATAAAATTACCGTAATTAACAGATGCATGATGGTAATTACCGGTAATGAAAAGTAAATTGATGAAATTTCTGGTAATTATTAGTGAAGTTGTGCATTTTGCCAATTACCAGTAAAGTCATGGTAATTACCAACTAAATGAGGAAATGGCAGTAATTACCGGTAATGAAAAGTAAAATGAAAAGTAAATTGACAAAATTTTTTGTCAAGTTCAAGTTATCGTAATATGTAATTTGTAAAGTTGCGGTAATTACCAATCAAGTCGTGGTAATTACTAGTAATGTTAATGTAGTTACCAATTAAATCAGAGAAATTACCGGTAATGAAAAGTAAATTGGCAAAAAATTGACAAAATTTTTAATCAAGTTCAAGTTATCGTGATTATTGGTAAAATTGCGGTAATTACCCGAGTATGACACTAATTACCAGTAAAACGTTTGTAACTCCTGGTAAATATAGTAATAACTGGAAATATAGTGTAATTACTAGTAAAAAAACTACCTGTAATGTGATACAAGGTAAATAAGCAAACTTTCTACCGAACCTGTCTTAATCATCGATCGTTTATAGTAATAAAATTGCGGTAATTGCTGGTGAAGTTTATGTAATTTCTGGTGAAGTTACCGTAATTACCAACTGGATGGTAGTAATTACCGGTAATATGTCTGTGGAAGGTGGAACAACGTAAATTGACGAAATTTTTGTTCAGGTAATCATAATTATTGGTAAAATTGTGGTAACAACCAGTACAGTTGTAATAAAATGTTACAAATTACCGGTAACGTTACCGTAATTACCAATTGAATGACAGTAAATACAGATAATGCAAAGTAAATTGACGAAACATTTCGTCAAGTTATCGTAATTATTGATTAAATTGTGGTAATTACCGGTAAAGTCTCCGTAATTACCAATTTTGTGACAGTAATTACTGAGAAATTACGGTAAATTTTCGTAAATTGTCGTAATAACAAATAATTGTCGTAATCACCTTAAAAACATGATTCATTGACTTTAATTAGGACTAAACTGACGAAATGTGCAGATATGAACAGATTTTTGTGAATTTTCAAATAAATTGGCGTACAAATACGACATTTCTGAAGAAATTTCAAACAAATGGGTAAGTATCAATTATAGAAAAATATTTCGACACAGAATTTACTCGAAAACTTTCAGCCAGAAAATCTTCGCTAGGTAACAAAGAATATATGCGCAAGTATTCGTATAATAAATCCATTAATCAAGGTTCACCAAACGTCAGAACTGCTATTGACTCAAAATAAACTCGGAAATCATCGACCCGACTGAAAACCCCTCAATTGTGCAACACAATACGTCACAGGTGAACACCTCTTCGCAGTACAATTAACCCATCACGAGCTGGACTGGAATTACTCAATATGCAAATAAGTTTGTATATACGCGTAGCTTCGATGAAACGATGAAAAATTTTTCCTAGAACAACTCCATTGGCGCGAAGATGTACATACGAGTAAAAATTACTCAGGTTGGTGAGAAGGTAGGTAAGGTAGGTATGGAAACGAACAGACATGCCAAAATACCTCATTAGTGCTCGATTTAATATAATAACTAGTCGAAAATGTATAGCTAGGACTACGTCGCGATGCGTAAAATTCTCGGAATTCGCTTCGAATTGAATTTTGGTAATCACTGGAGTGCTCGGGCGGCGCTCCCGAGAGCCGAGTTCGGTAGCGGATTAAAAATAAATAAGTTATGTGCATTCTCAGACATGTTGTTCAACTTTTGCGCGTATCCCAAAGCAAAGGTCAGCCGGCGAAGGTAAATGGGCGGGATGGGCTGGATAGACTCGGACTCATCCCTAAATTATGAATTTCATTTCGTTTTGATAATCCCGCGTAATATGGCCGAGTAAAAGTTGACGGACGCGTGCGCACGAAATGGAGACTAGAAGGTCATCTTCGTCTGCAAATACGAAGAGTACAATAGAGAGATAAGTTACGCGTACGTATGTATACGTACAATTCCCATAAAATTTGTTTCAAGTGAAAAGACATAGGGTGAGAGGACGGAGCAGGGGTTTTAATACGAGCACGACGAGAGCGAAGTAAAGGGATCGGGTAAGCGGCGTGTCGGTTTAGTGTGTGTAGCAATTTAAGTAGGATAATGATTATTTAATTCCAGGCCCTGGCACTTAAAACTCGTCGACTGCGTCTCAAAACTCCGTAGTAGTTTTAATCAAACGCGCGATTAAAGTCGGGCTTTAACTAGAACTAATCTATTGTCCGGTGGAGATGAATTAAATTTGTTAAGAAAAATCTTCGCCCTCTTTGTCGTCTCAGCCTCCTGCGTTGGCCATACGACGCGATCGGAATGTAACGCGAGTATTTTTAAGCAGCTTGGTCGTCTTGGTATTGGTACGATGAAGCGAATTCTCGTCTGATTTATAGATCCAAGTTGATAATATCCTGTTGCATTTTACGTACGCGATATTACATACGTCCAGCGTGGAGAACGAATTACACCGAGGGGGGGATTCTTCGAAAGCTCATCAGACCATTGCCCTTTGCGAACGGTATCCTCGGACTCGAGGCCAATGCAGACACGCGCATTCGCGGAAATCGCCCGGTCTGCCTAATTTTCCGGATGACCATTGTACCGAATTTGGTCATCACGTACAGGGTCTAGTTCTAGATGACTTCATTGATAAATTCGAGACAGTTACAATGTACCTACGAACGTATACGTAATTTGTATAAAAACTATCTGTCTTCATAATTCGATATTAAATATGCGTATCGAGTTCGTAAACACGAGATGAGCATTTCGACTACATACACACGTACCCCTTCCCCTCTCACCATTGCAGAATATAGCCATGGTATATCACAAATACTCAGCACGCACATCGTCGTACAGCTGTTTAATGGGAAAAAAACGATTATTAATATTCGTCAAACGGTCGTACAAACCATTAAAAGAAATCTCTATACGTACAAAGTATCTATACACAGCACCAACAACACCTTGGACTTGGGGCTTTCATCAACCACCTACGGTGCCGAGCTACCAAATTACCCCTTTTTAAAAAACCCATCTATGGACGTCTTACTGCGACGCACGCGACCATATCGATGATTAATTGTACGACTTTCGGAAATTCAATTTTTACACCTTATACTACCTTCAGCAAGTTTAGACTGCTGATAATGAAATTGAAAATAACGAACGAAGTTTTATTTTTTGGAACGAAAAAGGTTTTTTCATTTATACGAAGATGTCTATACCTTAGCAGCATCTTCTTCCAAGATTAGAGTAAGAACTTCTTATCTACCTTAGTAAGTATACTTACGTACACTTTTATAGTACATACAGTATATAAGGGTGTAACGTGTGGATAAGAGAGTAAAAAGCAGCAGGTGTTTAGCACCCTGTTTGCTTTACTTGTATAGCGCTATTCGTCACAGCTCGCACATGAACCATATGCCTGTTGGGTAAAAGGGCAGATCGTAATTTCCGCGTTTTTAATATCATATAAGGTGGTACTTTTGTTTTACATCTTGGTCTCGCGGAACGTGCCTGGTGCCTGGAAATGATGGCATCTTTGACGGTGTGCAGGTTTCCACGTTTTCGTTGATGGAGAGCGTGAGCATGGGAGCGTTACGTTAAGACAAATTCGACAGTTTGAGATGTTAAACGGGTCCATTATGAGATGGGTCTTTCTTAATCCCTCTTTTTTTTAATGAGGATTCTGTACAAGGGAGGTTTTGTGTGTGTGATGATGAAACATTTGAAACAAGGACTTCACAACGAGAGCACATGGTAAAAAGAAGGTGTAGAAGAGTGATGACCATTTAGAAGGATGAAAAATTGATAAAAATTGTTCGAAACTGTGCATAAAACTCAAGAGTATGTCTTTTTGAAAAGCATTTTAAAAAATTTCCCTCATTTAGTAGCACAAACCTAAGCCATTTTTTGGCAAACTTTTTCAATTCCATATTTTTATGAGAAAAGGGGAAAAGTATAATCGGAATTTTCAAGTTTTTTACTTCAATTCCTATCTTAAACATGGGCTTAACCACTGAATGTGAAGGCACACTCGGATTAATTTTTTAATTTTTTTTTCTGAATCAAAAAATTTCAATTCAAGTCATCAACCCGAAATTACACTGTCCACTATTCGAGTTTTCGTAAAATATTCCAAAATTCACAGAAACAAGTTCAATTTCCAAACATTCACTGTGATTATCACAAAAACTAAGCTCTTGACGAAAAAAACTATCAACATCAAAAAGAAGGATAATTTTATAATCAACAATTTTGGTTTTTATACTTTTTTTCATAGGAGGCTTTATTCGCCCAGAAAATTGACTTTCAGAAAAATTGCAGAAAAGAATCATGAAATTCTTGCCAATGTTTTTCTGATTTGTTTTGCCCCCCCCCCTCAAGTTGTTCCTTTTCATGAAAAAAAATTCTAGAAAGTCTCAGCCCCCTACAGGCAAAATAAGCGGTGCCAAATCTCCAAAATTTTCAAAAAAATTAAAAAATATATGATAATTTTTTCTTATTTCTGATTTTTTGCTCCATTCCCTCCTAATACTCCCCCTTTTTTATTAAAAATAATTCCCAAATTTCTGATATCTCCTCCAATGAGAAAATTTGGCGGCTTCAAGTGGGCTAAAATTTGAACTCCCTCAAACTCTCACTTTTATCACACATGGGAGGGGGATTAAAAATTTTATGGTAATTTTTCATCAAAGGGAATACTTAAGAGGGTCTGAATGAAAAAAATCAAGAAATTAAAAATCTTATGAAATTTTTGTTCCTTTAATTTTTTTAAATGGGGGTCTTGACTCTTGAAGGCACCACTCTAATTCAGTTAGAAAAAAAAATGAAAAATAGTGAAATATTTTCTCATGAGAAGGAACAATTTGGGAGGGAGAGTAAAAAATTCAAAACTTGAAAATAAGGGCCATCCTAATGCTAACCTTACTTAGAAAACTTGGAGGAAATTAGCTGTACGGGGGGGGGGGGGGGGAGAGTTTGCTGAGAATAAATTGTTCACATAATTCACTGCTGCTTTTGCAAAGTTTTCGGCACACCAATTTCAATCCTCCATAATTATATACCTACTTCATAAATTCATAATTTTGAAAAACTAGCAAATAAAGAAATTATCAAAATTGGTCATTTTGTACCAAATACTTAATTTTCTTCAATAAAGATTGATAAAGTGGCAAAATTCATCGCAAACTTGTAAAGAAAAACCCCATTATCTACATCAAATTTTCAATTTTGAAAAGCTCGTTTTCGAAAATTAGTACACAATTCAACTTGGCCAAGTATTTACCATGTTTGGTTTGTTATCTAAAAAGTATTTCTAGAAATTCAAAAACCCACTCGAAAAATATGCCTTCAAGTCTTTCTTAATCGGAATCGAGGAAATAGAGTGCCTTTGAGTAATTTGTATTTTTTCTTAGTCAGATTGTCGTATTTGTTGTACTTAGTAGGATTTTTGAGTACCTACGTATATTTTTCAATGGTTCTACACATTCAGTAAATTTGGATTTGAAAAAAGTACCCATTTCCTTTCTATATGTAATTGCACTCGCTTACGTAAATTTTTCAAATCAAGTAAATGTAATGAAGATATTTGCTTAAAAATTTCACCAAAAATCTACAAATGTACTTTTAATTTGAAAAAATTAAATATGTGAGTTGGCAAGAAAATAAAAAATTGAGAATTTTTACTCTTTTTTCAGATAATATCCTTTTCACAAATTTGATATACCCCTTTCCAAATACCTCGTCATTTTATGAAAATTTACCGAAAAATTTCTGTGACTCGTTTTAATTTCAGCTGATTATCGAAAAATCAGCTATTCAAATTGACCTGACGACGTTAAGGCTAATAATAATTAATCGAATGGGCCGAAATTTTCATATGAGTTCAAATGTTATTGGGGATAGAAGCCTATTGAATTTGAGAAAAATTGGCGAACTGGTTCTCGAATTATTCGCGATTAAAATTTTCAAATACCTCTACCGCCGTGAATATTGTAGTTAGGTAAAAATCATACATAACCTTTTCAATAGAATTTAAGAAGACGCAAAAAAAATGTTATATACTGTTTTCATTTTTGTAAACTGGTTTTCGAGATATTCGCGATGGAAAATTGCAACCTCCTTTAGCGCCTTGAATATAGCAGTTACGTAAAAATTGTACATAACCTTTTTTATAGAACTTAAGAAGATTTATATAAAATGTTAAGCACTAATTTCATTTTTGTGAACCGGTTCTTGAGATATTCGTGATGATGCAGTTTGCTTCTTTCCAAGATTTGAATTTCGTTTTAAATGCATCCAAAGTAAAATTTTTATGATTGTTGAAGAATTATCATGAAATTGATGATGAGAAAATCAGTTTTTCTCACACATTTGCAGGGTTAGAATTTTTTTCATAAATTCATAAATGAATTTTGATCAAATTTGAATAAATAAAAAGGTTGACACGTGAAGATGAAATTGCAGAAAATTTATTTAAATTCAATTACCATCGATGATTTTGGACTAAAATCAAAAATTAAGGCGTTCATTTTTTTTTTAGCTGTGGTGTTATTGCACAGAGGATGCAATTTGATGGGCATTGGCTTATTAGGAATTTTGAGCAATTCTCTCAGTAAAAAATTGTAAGTTTCCATTCAAAAATCAAAAATGATGAAATTCAAAATCTTAAAATAATATTTCAGTTCAAATTAAAAACTCGAGACCAGTTTAAAAATAATCTAACTATACTTGTTAAATTTTTCAAATGTGTAATTTGATTCAAATTGAAAAAAATTGAAAAAAACGTTGATTCAAAATATCAAAACAATTCACTTGCACAGGAAAACTTTGAAACTTTTCTCTTCTCCCTGATTCCAAATCGACAATTTAATTTCATATTCATTCATACGAGCCTAATTTCTCATTTTCTTCCAAAAATATGATAATAATCGTTCAACTAAAAAAGCCAAATTCAACACTTAAAATACTCGACTGAAATTTTCATTCATTTTCATTTCACATTGAAATATTCAATATACGTACATGATATAAATTTTATTCCACGCACAATCACCAGCCATATCCTCAACATTCCCCTCTCTAGCTCCCTTTCTCCTACCACTCTTAAGCTCTATATCAACGTACGAATAATAATAATACACCTACACCGCCTAAATCTACCTATCCCCGAGCCTACAACAAATCGCGATTTGGTTTGATTTAGTTGTCGATGGACACTTACCCCTTAATCTGGTATACGATTTCATCGTTTTAATTCCCATGACTCGCCACTGATCACAACCGAACACCACACTCAAGAGTACTGGCACTTAGCACGACACATATCGCGAGAAAAAAAAACTCTTCGCGGGACGATTTTTCATCAATCGTTCGGGGCGACCATAATTCGCGAACCGTTTCGCATCAATATTCAGGGTTAAACTGGACGTCACCTGATCTGCAGCAAGCGCTTAAACTGAGCAGAGCACACAAACTCGAATATAATGGTACTAGCGACTCGAGAGAAAGAGAGAAAGACAGAGACACACTTAACCATAGGAGAATGAAGAGGAAAAAAAACCATGACCAAGAATTAGTACGTGTGTGCGACAAAGATAACACACGCCTTCGAAAAACCTTCGTCCGTCCTCCTATATGCACAGAGCTATTCGATAGTCGTGGACGGGTGAACTGTAGAAGAGATCACGTTATTCATGAATGAACCAAGCTTTTTCCCCTTTTACGTTGCTGCGATCGCGTATATGCGTATTCTTCGGTCTTTCTTCGAGCCTTATGTGTGTTCTTCCCTCGCCTCGTAAGACGACGATGCTCTTGCCAGACGAAGACGATGACGATGACGACGCGAGGGGATATTGGACACAGGACGCACACTCTATTAAGTTTTCGGTCCTTTATGCGTTATTTCCGGCCCATTACGTTTCTAACTGGCGATCAAAAGGTAAAACCTGTTTTATAAGAAATTTGGTAAAAAAAAAACGCATCTCTGTGCAAATATTTATATTCGATTAAAAAACCACCTTCGTGCGATTGAAATTCTTCGTACAGAAATTAGGCAGTAGATCTAGGTACTCCTCGTACGATGGAAATTACCTCTAATGTGAAATTTCGTCCTTTAAAAAATCTACCATATCGTTCGTATACTTCGTACACCACCTGGAACCATGGCACTTGGAAGTGAACGTTACGTAGGTACGGTGTATTACAGCTGGTCAAATGCACCCTCCAGTGCTTCCGGTATAACTGGTGGAACTTCACTTGTACACTACGTCTCTTTTTCTCGTCCTTCCCTTTTTCAAGGGACCTGCGACTACTTTCATTCAAAAATCACGCCAATGCTGGCAAACAGGTTGGCAAAACGGGATCCTCAGAATATTTTTCAATTTCACTTTCGTTCTTCGACGATATGAATGCCATTGCAGAATTTTTCAAGCCATTGCGAGTACAGTTGGCGATAGGTTTAGATATGTGCGAGTAAATTCGTCGTCTCTTTTAGATCGTAATGCCTAGATTACGACTAACCAGATTTTTCTTTCAATGACGTCACCGGAAGTAATTATTATGGTATCTGAGCTTTATACGGCAACGATTAAACCTCTCCTCGTGCGCTGCTCATCTTATTGTCTTCGTGTTTCGAATATCTAACTTGAGAATTTTTCTTCTATCACATATCAACTTATTCAATCCCTCTACGTTCGTCTTCCCTGCTCGTCTCCTCGCCTCCATTACATCAATGACCGAACATTGTCTGCCATCTCGGTTTTTTTAAGCCACCATACATCATGTATTCGTATTTATCACGTGGAAAGTTAGTGTAATAATAATGGAAGGACATGCGATGAAAATATGACGTGAGGCGACGCGACGTGTGCAGGGATACGTCAATTCTTTCGCTGGTTCCAGGAACTTTGAGCGTATGATGAATTCATAGAGTGATTCTGTCTGGATTTTTATACTAAATTTAATGATGACTTCAAACTCGTTAAATGCTTTTCTTGAACTTGGTAATGATTGAAAAATGATGATAAGAATTTCAAGAAAAATTGAAAGAATTTCGTCGAATCAAAAATTTTATTGAAAAATTTGTAATTTTACCCTCTTCTTTCAACGCTTATTTTTAGTGAGTCAATGAAGTTTTTATGATGAATTGGTTGGTCCAAAAGCTTAGTTCTTAGAGCCTCTGCGACTACAAATGAAATGCTGTTTTGACACAGATTGCAATTATTCATTTGAAAACAAAATTCCACCATTTTGAAAAAAGAGGTTTAAATCTAATAAAATTTAATAAAAACCACAATTTGAATTGCTATTACTTTAAAACCCCTTCGAAAAGTAAAAAAAAGATGATAATTTCCATTCAAATTCTAGGAAATTACGCCTTAAAGCGTCCCTTTTTGAAAGAAAATGAAAGAAATGAAATTCTGAGGACTTGGTATGTATAGGTAGGTACGAGTGTATCAAAAGCTTAAATTTCTTCAAAAAAAGACAAAAAATCAAGAAATTTTCAAAAATAAAAAATATGTTACAATCTGACATTTTATGATTTTATTAAAAAGTTGATAAAGAAATTTCAATAAAATAAATTAAACTTTTGAATAATGTTTCAAAATGTATCAAGGGGCCTAACAGACCCCCCTCCACAATATTTTTAAAAATGTCTAAGAGTCGGGAAAATTGAGTAATTTGGACGAAAGTGGAAATTGGTCAGAAGTTGGAAAATGTGGGGAATATTTGAGAAAAGTTGGTGAACTTTTCAAAATTTGGAAATTGGCATAAATATCTAAAATGTTTGTTTTCATTTCGCTCGGGCTCAATGTACCTACATTTACTTTTTTTTAATAAAATAATGTAAAATTTTACATTCACATTTTTTATCGACACTCTGCTCCCCTTGAAGTAATTTTAATTTCATTTTCTAAATTTTAAATATTGATCTCTCGATAAAAGTTGATAAAATTGTCACAAAAAAGTTGGAAAAATCTTACAGAAAAGTTGGCAAATTTGAAGTCTCAGACCTCCCCTCTCCCTCCAAAGAATACCTAAATCCACCAATGTACACAACCTCTCAGCTTAAAATATTTTCATCTTAATCTTTTTTTCAAGTAGAAAAAATCATCCATTCATTCATTTGTCAGGTAGGTATTCACTTACAAAAAAGGTCAGTGATTTCAGAATCATGATGGGGGGGGGGGGGAGATCTTTGAGTTTGAAAGACTTGACATGATACTAAACCATGTTCGTTTTTGAAAAAATGACTTTTGCACATAGGGCACATAAGAAGTTTCAGAAGTTTTATGAAGTGATAGTAGATGAGAGAGATATGAAAGGTTCTCGATCGAATCGAATATTAAGGGTAGGCCTAGAATGAGGATCTGAGGGGGTTAAAAAGAGTTCAAAATATATTTTTAACACCAATTTTTGCAACGAGTTTTACAAATACAAGATTTTGATCCATTTCCAACGTATATTTTGAAAAAATTTCGATATTTCGACTTTAAAATTTTGTTACGATTTTGATGTCATTTTAAATTTATTTGCATGTCATTTCAAACAATTTCACGATATCTTTTTAAGAAAGGAGTAGATATAGGCCTATGTTTACTGATGCTTCAACACAAGACCGATTTTGGAAAGAGGTTGATGAAAAATCAAGAAATAAGTATTTGTATAATGCATTAAAGTTGAATGAGAAAACTTACGAAAGTTCTTTAAAAATCTGAGAAAATTTTGCATTTTCAGCAGAGATGGGCAAAGTCATTCCAAAAATTATTTTAAATCAAAATTATGAAATCATTTTCAAAATTCTTGAACATCATAGAAATCATTTTATGAAAAATTATTCAGATTATGATTTAAAAACATGATTTTTCCCATTAGATATAAAAAAATCATGATTCGTAAAAATCATTAATTACAACCAAAAAAATCTTGAAATTTGAACCTTCAATGATTTAAATCATAATTACGATAATTTTTATGCGAATGATTTTGCCCATTACAAAAGTTTCGGAACTAATTTTGCTAAGAATTTATTTTTCAATTCACGCAATGAGTACATACGTGATGAACTTTTGAAATTTTCTATCACGTATATCTTGAGAGCCGGTCCATAAAGAAGAAAATTGCATATAAACTTTTTAATGGGCCTTTTCAAGTGCTATCAAAAATATTATTTACATATTTCTCGTAACTGCTTTATTTCCTGTGTTACGAGCTTTTGAAAATTTCAATCGCGAATAACCCGAGAACCTGTTCATAAAAAAGAAAATTGTATATGAACTTTTTTGTGCGCCTTTTCAAGTGCTATCAAAAAGGTCATTTACAAATTTCACTTAACTGCTGTATTTCGGGTGTTAGAGGCTTTTGAAAATTTCAATCACGATTAACTCGAGAACCGGTTCATAAAAATGAAAATTGTATACCACATTTTTTGTGCGTCCTTTCAAATGCTACTAAAAAGGTTATTTACATATTTTGAATAACTGCTTTATTTCAGGTGTTGGAGGCTTTTGAAAATTTCAATCGCGAATAACTCGGGAACCGGTTCATCAATTTTTCTCAAAATTTATAGACTTCTATTCCTAGTAGTACTGAACCTCTCATGAAAATTTCAGCTCATTCCATCAATTATTACAAGAATTATCGTGATATATTCAACAATAGAAATGTTTTCTTTGAGGCTGATCTGCTCTTGCAATTTCGCCCAGATTTCTGCGAAATTATTTCGAATCATGTTTTATAATAAAAGTTCATGATCTGACCAACAATCACCTTTGAACGCCCAAACCAGGAAATTCCCCAACAACAAAAAAATTCAACCAATTAATACTCCTCAAAAACACCACCACAATAAATATTTGTACTTCTCACATTCGCATTAATTTTTCAAATACGTTCTTGAAATTAATCAACTTGATATCTAATTATTTATCTCATCTCGCAGCGTTCGTTTTCACACAACATAAAAGTCGCACGTTTTCATCACGTTTTAAAACCTCCCCTTAAAAGTCCATAAATCATATAGCTCTTTGAAGTAAACAAGTCTACGCCATCGCATACAAATACAAACGCAAACGTATACGTAATAAACGAACCAAGCGTTATCCCCTTGGTACACGTACGTAATATAAGCATAAGAAAACAAATGCAATGCACTTGGTTGGCGTACATGGCGAAACACACTACTAACTTTATTCCATTTCCGTTCCATAAATCCACACTCACACTCGCACACGTTATACGGCTGGAAAACTTCAATTATCTTATACTTAAGGTGACCATAACCTTGACTGAAGGCGAAACGGTTCGCGGATAAATGTCGTGTAACGATAATACATTCCCGCAACCGAGTACATAGTACACACAGAATTACATGAAAAAGGGTAATTAGCCATAAGGGGGTACGTATTCCGGGGTGAAGAGTCGAACGGAAACAACGGTTAAATACTTGGTGGAAGCCATTTCGTGTATTTCCGCAACACCTGTTTGATTCAATATCCTTACGCTCTGGGTAAGTATGTATTTTTTTTACATCGCACAGGTACCTACAACAAGCAAATTTACAACAAGTGTCCAGCCCAGTATGGACTAGGGAAAGAAAAAATTTTCCCAACGTACTTTTTTTTCAAATGGTGGTACCTATGGTGCCTAATTAATAATTCATTATCGCTCCAAAGAATAAATATATTTCGAGGTTGTATTTGGTATACGTTTAGACGAGTATATTTTCCAACTTCTCGATTCCATAACAACGCCGAATACCAAAACTATGTCTGAGGAGATACGTGTTCGTAATTTACGATAGATCCTTATACACTTGTCCAATGTATAGGTGCATTATGACCTCAACGTTGGAGGAAAAAAATCACCAATTATCATGTAAAATCTATTCACCAAACCGAGCCTATTATTGCTCGAAAAAAAAAACACCTTGGAACGTACGTTACCTATTGATTCGAATAGAAATTCGATAAAAAAAAGAACCTGTAAGGTAAAAGAGAAACAATGTATTGAAAAACCATCCACCTTGCACTACACCTGGACAACGGTTATAAAAATACTTTCGCGAGGCGAAAAGGCAAACGACCTGGGTATTTACAACCTTTGTCGGCACTGATTTACAACCCAATTGTCCCCATCCAATTCTTAGGCATCTCTGGCTCGACCTTGGAAATACGTTGTCTTCGTACAAAGGCTCGCCAGACATTTCCAGTCCAGCTAGGACCAGGTACACCATACAAACGCGAAAAAACTCATCGTACCGTGAAAATTATTCCAATTAAAAGCGAATAAAAATTCTAAATTTACGTTCCACCGTCTGCCCTGCCAAACAACCTGTTCCCTATTTTTCATTCTTTCCCCCTTTTATATACGACGACTCATTCGCGTTCAATTGTTTTTATACCTTTATAAGGTCTCTCCCTCTGATATAGTTGGTCGCTGTGCGGTAACCGCCGCCGTTGCGACCGCTCCTCGCTCATAACTAATTGATGTTTGTATCGTTGTATTTGTCCAGTCGTCTCTGTCGTCGACTGTGGGAATGTAAATTGCCATCGTTTCAACCTCTTCCCCCGAAAATTTCGGGGCGAGCCTTTCATTGTATGTGCGACGTGTAGTCTAGATATTGGCACCGTCAACCTAGTCGTCGTGTTTCTTACAGCACCGTGTATTATTCCCACACCCTCGTTTCCATCGAGCTCGGCGTACTCGCGTAAATTCTACGCCGGGGGGAGTGCAACAGCCGATATCGAAATTAATATAGCGAAATGATGAAGCCAGGTGTCGGCCGATTCTTCGTAAATACGAGTATTTTGGTGGGCTGGAAATTTTTCCAAAATTAGGCGAGAATCGGATTAATTGTGAAGGAGGGGGAGAGGTGAAAACTTCAATTAAGTGGGATGGGTTTCCTAGCGGAAAAGCTTCATTCAATTTTTTTTCACTTTTGGTCGAAATCTAAGAAAATGTTGAAAATATTTTCAATCCAAAAAATCTAAATGTTGAAAAAAACTGAAATTCCAATCCAAAAAAATTAAAAAATGATCCAAGAATAATTTCCTGTTACTCACCCTTAAAAAAAATTAGAGGGAAAAAATTTCAATTTCATCCCCTACAACTTTTATACAGGGTATTCCCGAAGTTGTCTGCCATAGATGAGATTCGTATACAACAGGGTACCACTAAAAAAAACCTATAGATGGACATGTTGCCTAACTCGATTTTTAAGGGGCAAATTTCTCTTCGAAAAAAATCAAATCAAAACCAATTTTCAATCATCGGAATGGCTAGTACTTTAAAAATTGAACAAATTTTTATATTATGATTTTTTTCCCAACTTCAAACTTGAAGAGACTATAAAAATAATTTGAAATGAGATGATTCTGAAAAAAAAATCAATCGAGATAATGAATAGTACTTTCAAAAAAAAACTCTAACGCAGCAAATGCGCTAAAAAAGCTGATTTTCTATTTCTCACTGTCAATTCCATAATAAGTCTGAAAATTTCACTCCAGATGAGTAATTAAAACGAAATTTTAATTTTTGGAAAGAAGTAAACTACATCGTAGCGAATTTCTCGAGAACGGGTTCACGAAAATGAAAATAGTATATGACCTTTTTTGTGGACCTTTTTAAATAGTATTCAAAATGTTATGTGCAATTTTCACGTAAGTTCAATATTTAAGGCTGTAGAGATATTTGAAAATTTTAATCGAAAATATCTCGAGAACCGGTCCATAAAAAAGAAAATTGCATATCAACTTTTTAATGGGCCTTTTGAAGTACTATCAAAAAGGTGATTTACAACTTTTACGTAAATGCTTTATTTATGGCGCTACAGGTTTGTGAAAATTTCAATCATGAATTCTCAAGAACCGATTCATTGATTTTTTTCGGATTCAATAGGTTTTCATCTCCAGTAGCACTTCACATTTCATAAAAATTTCAGCTTAGTCGGTCAATTATCACGACATTTGACCTTCTGGACAAAAATTTAAGTACCTAAATTCTGCCAGGCCAATTTTAATAGCTGATTTTTCGATTCTCGAAAATCAGCTAAAATTATCAATTTTTGTTATGTTCATTTTTTGCCTAAAATCAAAATTGAAGGGGCTAAGTAACATTGAAAGAGGAGAATTTTGTAAAATTTTCTGAATTTTTCAACTTGATTTGAGTGTTACAGCCCCTTCAATTTTGATTTTAGGCAAAACATGAACACAACGAAAATTGTTCGTTTTTCAAAACACTATTCATTCTCGCGATTGAATTTTTTTAGAATTATTTTATTGCAAATCATTTTTATATTTCCTTCAATTTTGAAATTAGGCAAAAAATAATATGAAAATTAGTTCAATTTTCAAAGTATTTGTACTACCCATTCCCATTATCGAAAATTAGTTTTGACTCGATTTTTTTCGAAAAGGAATTTGCCCCTTGAAAATCGAGATAGGCAAAATTTTCATCTCAAGTTTTTTTTAGTAATAGCTTGTATTCAAATCTCGCGTATAGCAAGCGACTCTCGAAACGCCCTGTATATTGCCATTTAAAAAAATGAAAATTTGAGTTTGTAGTTGAGATATTTTAGTACCTGAAATGACCTAAAATAAAAAATTTCCATAAATACTTTTATAAAATAAAAAACAAAATAAAGAGATTATAAGAGGATTTTCGATTTACCCTGAAAATTCGCACAGGAAAACTGCTCTCAAAGTTTTTCAGACCTTCAACAACAATTTGTGGAAAAAATTATGTAAGTACCTATTAAAAAATTTTACACATGGCAATAATTCTCTCAAAATTTTCATTTTTAATTCTTATGTTGAGATCAAAATAGGGGTGAAAATATTTCGTTCGTCGCCTGCAAGAAACCTGCTGAGTGAAGTGGGACGAAAAATATCCATCCTTACTTTTATTTTAGCACAGGAATCGTCATTTTTCAAAAATAATTGGTTAATCTTGAAGGCTGATTTCCGGTTCGAATTTTCGGATAGAATCGAAAATCCTCTTTACACCTACTCTCTTCATTTTGTTTTTTATTTTATTTAAGCATAATAATTTTTAATTTTGAGTCATACGTGGTAATGAAAAATCTGAATTACAATTTACAAAAATTTTAGAGGGAAGAAATCGAAATGGTTACACTACAACATTCTGTTCTAAGGGTGAATAATTAATTGCCATTTTTTTCAATTTTTAGCAAATCTCATACCAGAATTCTAAAGTAGATAATTTTAATTCGATCTTATTTCCTGCGTGAAATTTTAATTTTCCCTGATGAACAAATTTTAAACTGACATTCAGTTTTTCATTCAAATTCCATCTTTTTTAGCCCTGTTCAATAACCTTTCCATGTAAAAACACACCCTGCCATGTCCCATCCCATCCAATATACTTTGGAACCCGAACCTGGAACCTGCCCACCTATATAATTTCCATTCACCGTTTTTTTCACTCTATATACAGAGATGGCAGTTCGACGATGAAGAGTCAAGCTTGACCGCTTCTCTAACAACATTAGGGTAAAAATTACCTTTGTTTCGTGCACTGTGCTGCCTACTCGTACTTTTTTAACTTGGGACGCGAATAGAAATTCATGGATGGAAATTGCATCGTAATGTAATTAATGATCATTCGATGAGGCTCGCATCGGTGTGTGTGCGTTGTGCGTTGTGCGTTTGTATATGTGTAATGAAATGTATCTACGCGTTAGATCGCGCCGTATAGGATCTAATACTATAGAGATACCGTAAATACGCAGCGGAGAATAATAAATTTAATCGTATTCACCTGGTTATGTAGTTGGTGAAAAACAAATGGCACGTATCTAACAATATATACCTTAGCTGTACAATTGTGTATATAATATAAGCTATTCCCACGGTAATTTTTTAATTTATTGTAGAACAAGAGTAAGGTGGAGGTGGCTGGTACGTCGACGGCGCCCCATACGACGCGTATTCCCCCTTATATAGAGAATTTCCTTTAATTTAACGCATACCTTGTAGCGTGTAATTGCTTTTTAAAAAGCTATTCCCAATAATTGCGAGAAATTTCGTCGCCTTCTCTCCCGCTCCATGAGTTATGCTGCAGTTTGAAACCCATAGAGAGGTATTAGAAATGGGCCAAGCTTTTTTTTCTATTTCTGTTTTCAATGCGATAGAAATAGGGCAACCGGAGATGGGACAGATAATGGGTCGAAGGCGCAATCGTTATTTGGTTAATGAGTAATATTGTGACTACACTTTAGAGCCTTCGTTTGAAACGGACCACTATGCAGGTGAGACAACGCGAATGTCCACATCGTGAAAAAATATATACAACGAGAAACCGGTAAAGCGTGGGAACTAGTTTTTCGAAGGCAGGTGTTAATATCGTATTTATCGATGTCTAGTCCACTTGATGTTTTCTTTATTAATTACCAGAAGGTCGTAATTAACTCCGGAGGATGGTAATTGGCGAATATGAGGGTGGGTGACCTTGCGAGATGGGATGAATTTTTCAATAGAGGTTATTCTTCGATGTTTGCCATCATGGATAGTTTTGTAAAGGAAAAGAAGGGTTGATATTTTTTATCGATTGGTGAATTTTTGATCGAAAATAAAAAAAATGATTTTGATATGTGATTTGAACTTGCAAAAGGGACCTATAGTGCGAAAATTAATTTTTGAGCAAATATTATTAAAGAAATTTCAAATTTCTGATAACGTATTTTTTCAAAAAAACTGACTATTTTTCATGCAGATCTTCATATTTCAAGTTAAATTTTTTGATAAGAAAGTTGTAAAATTTTGTCATGTAAGCAGATGAATTTACTCCTCTCCGTGATAAAATTGCATTTTCAGTTGAAAAAAATGATTTGGAGGGGGAAGTTTGAGAAATTATTGAATTTTTTTTTTTTGAAAGTAAGCCTGGAATTCAGTATTGGCAACTTAAACTCTTTTACGCCCAGGAGAGATTTTATGGATGAAATTTTAACATTTTCATTAATGGAAATTGAGGACGATATTTTTTACGATTCAGCAAAAATTTCATTTTTGAAAAAAATAAGCTGGGTGCATTTCGGAAAAACTTTGCTCATACACGATTTGAAATTTTGAAAAAATGTCTAAAGTTTATTCATATTTCTTGAGAAACCAGTTTTGAAAATGAATTCAAGACTCAGAGGTAGAATAATCCATGAAAAGAATTCAGTGTGGCCTATTTATCAGGTCGATGGCTTTGAAAATTTAAAAAAAAAAACACATAAACTGCAAAAATTTTGAAAACTCCCTAGAAAAAAAACCATTAGCTCATTGGAAAAAGAGAATTTCAAGCTCTACAGTTTTCATCCCTTGCATTTTTTTCGTAGCACTCTTAGTTTGGCCAAAAAATTCATGTTTATGGAAAATTTTGCGAACTCGATACTTTCAAAAATGAAACAACTTTGACTGCAAACATCTCGAAAACTAAGCCCCCCAAAAAACAACTAATAGCTTTTAAAAGAAAGATAATTTCAAGCTCTACAATTTTCATCCCTTGCATATTTTTCGTAGCACTCTTAGTTTGGCTACAAAATACATGTTTATGGGTAATTTACAAATCGTTAAATTATTTTCTTCTTCATTTTCAAAACCATCGACTTCGTAAATTTCCCATAGATATTTATTTTCTGGCCAAACTAACGATGTTTCAAAAAAAATGCTAGGGATGAAAATTGAGAAGCATGAAATTATCTTTCTTCTAAGAGCTGTTACTTTTTTTCTAGAATGCTTAGTCATCAAGATTTTTGCAGTTGAACTGTTTTTTTTTTCAGTTTCAAAACCATCGACCTCAGCCACCCTGTACATCACAAAAATTACAAATTTTCAAGTTGACATCTTAAAGGAATGAAGAAAACACCTTGTTATTTTGTTATTTACATTTTTGTTGAGACCAACCCTATTCATTTCCCAATTGAAAATTACAATTTTTAAAAAAATACAAAAATTCAATTTCACAAAAAATTTTTAGTTGAAAAAAATTTCCAGTTATGCAAAATTTTGAAACCACAAAAAAATTTGAAAAATTCAAGACAGGCATCTTCATTCGTAATTCTTCACAAAACAGCTTCAAATACACAAACTCGAGTTCCAATACGCCTACATGTCTATAGGTATACTATTCATCAACTCTTCACGTATAATAAATTGCATAGTCGACTCTCGCAGGCGCTCACACATGCCACCAACTGTCACATTCGTACAACATACCTTGCCCCTGATGGCATATCGATATGCAACTCATACGTCTCGAAATGTATATTATTTGCATACTATTATTCGGCAGGCGCTCGCTAACAGACAAACTTCGATTCAACGTGGGAGACCAATTTCGAACAATTCGTCGTACATATGCATGTAAATCCACAACGTCACACGGAGCAATTAAAACTCCCAAAATGAAAGAAAATCCGTTACGAAAATAATCCACAATCCGCATGCACGCGACGAGTCGGACGATAATTACGCATAATTGATCGTCGATGTTATTGAACCTGCGCATCATGAATGAAATTACACACGAATACCAAACGGTCCAGGTTTTAAACCAAAACGAAACAAAAAAAAGAGCTTCATTCAACATACGCAACCAAATACACTCATACGTATGTAATTACGAGAAATATGTACAAAACGAAACATCAATTTCCGGAACTGGATCATTAATTACGAGAGAATTTTCTCAAAACATTTGACTGTTGCACCACACACGCTGTGTTTATGACGGCGGCATGGACATCGCGCGCGTACAGTAGCGAAACGAAATTTTCGAATGGCAACGTGCGACCATAATTCATATGTAAATGGTGTCTATGTTTCAAACCTATACACTCTTGGCAAGGAAGCGATGGATTTGTAATCGTGACATTATTCGTGATCAGGCTGACGTGAGTCCGAAACACGTGACGAGTTTGTTAAACCGAATCATGAAGAAAAGAAAAATCAAAAAAGAAAAAAAACCTCATACGCGAACGAAATAAACAACTAGACGATGTTAAAAATAAACCCAGCGACGTTCCAGACGATAATTTTTTCATTTACTTAAATTTTATCGAAATGAAACGAAAAACCGGGTAGACCGGACTACGAGAGTTAGGTCGTCGCGAATTGTCAAAGTGGTAAGTAATCTTATTATGCAAAACGCCCGCATCTATTAAATTTCGCGTCGCGCCGCGCCGATCTGCGCCATCCTAGACACAGACGACTAAACCGAAACCATGTGAATATCACACCATCGATTACAAGACGAATTATTATCACGGTCGTAAGAAGTACTCTTTATTATATCGCCGTTGAAAAAAAAAAACCATCTCAGTCACTCAGGAAGTTCCGAGTGATAATAAATATCACGATTACATACGTAGTTTGGGTCACCAACGTTTGTTTCGAGCCGAAGTGTTATTTCTAAATGTAAACTGACCGAGTTACACACTATGAAGATGAAATTTTCCATAAACGTCTTCTCTTCCGTAAACTATATTTATTGCAAAAAATCAAACTGTCGTGGTTTGTATTTTTCAACAGATGACAGATAGGGGTAAAGATGCATAAAAAATTGTCTCGAAAAAAAATCTAATTTCGAATCAAGGACTCATTTAGCACCTGTTAATGTTACGACTGCATCGTATTTCCGCATTGGTAATACACCTGATTTCTCTATTTTGCTGCTCTGGTAGTATTTTTGGATTCAAAAATGATTTTTTTTTAGTAATTAAAAAAATGTTTACCAATTTATTGAATTTAATGAATAACAATGTTATTTTAAAATTAAGCAGCAAAAAAGTCCAGAAAATGAGGCGCAATGGGGAGAAAAATCATGAAAGGGGTGAGTGGTGAGAAAGTGAAATTAGATATCAATAAAGCTTAGAATTTTATGAAATTGTCAATGGTGAAGAAAAAGTGAATATTTCAAAGGATCCATACGATTCATAAAATTTCCTGACGAATGACCCCAATTTCATTTTGCATATTCCGACTCAAAATGCATAGGTCTATTTTGCATATTTTAGGAGTAAAAATAGCATATTTTGGAATATTTCGACATTTCTCACATTTTTTTTGCATATTTTGAGGTTTTGCCAAAATCAGGCCAAAGTAATTGATTTTTGGCCACTTTTTTGCTGCTAAAATTGCAAAACTGTAAAAAATGCCACCGTAAAGAGTTCAAATGAATATAAATTATTTTTTGATTATTGCTGCTCGATTTTTTATTCCTTTCAATTTTTTATTGTTTAGGTTTTTCAGTGCAAAAAATCGTTTCCATAGACAACCATATTGATTTTTGAATATTTTTGCACATTTGGACTCAAAAATGCATATTTTACCATATTTTGAGTTTTTTTTTTTTTTTTTTTGCATTTAATGGTCGATGGTTTTCAAAATGAAAAATAAAGAAAAAAACGTTTTAATTGAAAAATTCTGGAAAACTATACCCCCTACAAAAAAATTACTAGCATAGGAGAAAGAGAATTTCAAACTCTACAATTTCCATCCTTTCTATTTTTTTTTGTAGCACCTTTAGTTTGCCCAAAAACCTCATGTTTATGAGAAATGCACAATGAAAATAAAGGGAAAAAAACAAAAAAATACCATCACCATTGATTTTATTAATTTCCCATAAACATGGATTTCCTGGTCAAACTATTATAAGAGTGCTACGAAAAAAATGCAAGAGATGGAAATTGCGGAGCTTGAAATTCCCTTTCTTCTAAGAATTATTAGTTTTTTTTCTAGGAGCTTGGTTTCGAGAATTTTTACAGTGAAAAGTTGTTTCGTTTTTGAAATTTATCTACTTCGTTTGAAAATTATTGAGTTTGAAATTCTTTTTCGACTACGAGCTATTAATTTTTCTCTAGGGGGTTTAGTTTTCGATAATTTTGCAGTTGAAGTGAGTTTTTTGTCATTTTCAAATCCATCGATCTTATAAATGGGCTACCCAACATTTATTTACTTACTTTATGTAATATCAAATTAAATTCAGTCGAATGAAAAGAAGTTCGTCAAATTTGGTTGATTTACAGAAAAGAATCAAAGTTTTGGTATTATTGGGAAGAATCTGAAAATTAAAAATTTTTCACTCAAATGCAATTTTTCTCAATTTTTCTGAAAACAGTCATCACATTTGTAAATTTTCCAACTCGATCAAATTTTTTAAGACTACAAATCAATTTTGTCACTGAAAGGGAAACGAACTGTCCTTTCGTTTGGAGTGACGCTGCTGATTCGTCAATTTCTTTTTCAATAAAATTTTGGAAATCAGAATTAATTTTTTTGAGATTTCTTACTTGTCCCATTGTTTATTTTTTAGCGTTGACTAAACTTCTAAAAATGAACCTTTTCGTATTCGAGGATGTATCATTCAAAAAACAAAAACTGGTATTTGAGAGGGACGTTAAATTCAAAGCAAATAAAATTATAGGAGGAATAGAAATTCACAAATTTTCCAAATTTTTGACCTTAGAACAAATATTCTTGAAATATTCATTTTAAAATGGTCAAAAAATCAAGATGATCGGTTGGAAATTTCGAAATCAAATGGTTGGTAGAATGATTCTCTCAAAAAGTTGATTACCCATGCTCTCAATTTAATGATAAAATCTCGAATTTTCAAAATTTTATTTAAAAAAGTCTGCTTAAAAAATGGTTCAAATTGATGATTAATTCTAGCCAAAAAAATTGACCAATAATCAAACCCGCAGAATTGAAAAAAGTTGAAAATTTCTGAAATCGAAGAAAATCACGAATTTTTCAACAGTAAAAATTTCGTGATACTTCTTAAAATCGAACGAAATCTGTTATTTAAGGAAATTATTGAAATAAAAAACTAATTTTGGTGGAATTTGTAACAAACTCGAAATACTTCAAATTTTGGTAATCAATACTACAGCTTTAGGTAAAGTTTTCTGAAGAAATAATAATTTAGATGAAAAAATTGAAAATAACTTTCAACTTTTATTGTCTAGAATTGAAAAATAAACAACTTTTGTACAAAACTTTTTTCTGTACCCTTTCTTTTTTGGGAAAGTTCAGAGGGGGAAGGGGGAGCTCCTAATTAAAATGATATCATTTTATGGGGAATTTAATTTCTTATTCTATACCAATTTTACCTGTTTGTGAAAATTTCCGAGTTATTTATGGAAAAAGTTTTTTTTAAACTTTCTCCATTTGTCTCAGAGCCTATCGTAAGATGTTTATTTAAGAGGGGGGGGGGGGGGGGGGGGGGGGGGGGGGGGTGTCGACAGAATCATTTTGTAGGAAATTTTATGCAGATTATTTTCTTATATCACCAGCTTTACGTTGTCCCTCGAATTTCTCGCGTAATTTGCAAAAAACGAAACCTAGGAAGACGTTTTACCCCACAAGAGAGTTGGCAAACCAGTTGGGAAGCGAGGGTTTTGTCAGTGGTGACTATTGGGACTTCATTCAACAATTTTCCTCAAAAAAATTCTTGCTACAATTTTTTTCCGAATTATCTTTAACTGATCTGATTTTGCTGTCCACGAAAAGTTTTCAAAAAAAAAGGTTCCTCACTTGAAATCATCAATTTAGAATAATTTTTAATTATACTCTACTCGTATTCCACATTTTACTGAAAATATTGACAAAAATCAGGTCTACCTTTTCTAAAACTGTTAAAAATCTCTAAAATTCGATCAAAATTCCATCGATCCCTCGCATTAAAAAAATTTCCCAATTTTCAAAGTAAATTTCCAATCATATAGGGAACTTTCGAAACTCACAAAAAATTCGCACAAAACTTCGATACAACCACTTCTTAAAAAATCCACCCTTATTCCTTCTTCGACGCCCTTTCTCCAATCGATATCCACCAAAATCGATAATATGCCCAAATTACATCGAACTCGTCTTTCAATACTCGAAAAAAAATTCAATAGCGGGCGTCTACACACTGCACAGATATGAACCTGACGAAAAGAATCTGTTTATAATTCTCTTCCCACGGTGCTTATGTTTTTTGGTGGGAATTATGAAACCATCTCGTCTCGTCAGTTCGCTCTCGTTTTACAAAGGGATTGTACTATCGTCTTGAAACCTTCCCTTCGCGTACCAAGTAGTATAGGAAAAAAACCTAACCAAAGAGAGACTCCGTACACATAAAAATAAACACGTTTGTAAATAGAAAGAATACATAAGCGTTGTAATCTGGCGAGTTTATCGAGTTGCTTTTGTTTCAAGCATGATGCTGAATAACAGTGAAAGACTTAATCTGAGAGTTGGGAGGAAAAAACACTACTAACTAGCAATTAGTACAATGGTTGTGGTAAATTAATGACTAATTGTTCGAAAGCCAATTAAATAATCGAGGTGTTGGCGTAGTATGCAATGTGTGGTGCATTTTGGCAATGATCTAAATCGTCAATGCGACAATAGGTAAAGATTGCATAAGTGGGTGGGAAAGGGAGATCTCCGAGACGTGGCCGGACCAATATACCGATACGAAATATCGTCTAATTAATTAGTGTATCTTTTGGTCAGACACATCGCAAGGTATTCTTAACGCTTCATTAAAAAAAAGGACCGCAGAAGTGAAATATCGCACGAACGTGTGGATAATTCCGCCCAAGGTTTTCAATTTTTCAAGGTCAAGTGGAAGGAAAATTTCCACCCTCGAAACTTTTTTTTTCGAACCTGCGTATACGAAAACGCCCACAATTCGCTCAAGGGATCCACTCGATGTTCGATGTACACTTTGCACGAACCAAATGCTCTCCTGGTTCGTATTTCTGTGAACCAGCAGTAGCCAGCAAAGAGCCACACATTTGCCAAACTAAGCCACCTGTTGTACACAAACAGCTTCGCCATAATACGCCGGCACCGCTGCACTACCACACACCAAAACCTACCCCAAACTAGTCGTCCTTTTAACTACCTAATCTCGACGTTCAACAAGTGCTCTGCACTCATGTTTCTATTCGCGGCCGGCGTTACACAAGAGAGACAGATCTAAACGAGACGAAAAAATATTAACAAGGGGCGCGATAAACTCGCAAGGGTTGAGTGCCTCTTTCAGTTTCGTTTTCGATACAATCGTCGGAATATTTCGAGCGAAAAATACACAACTCGATTGCTCGGTATTGGTTTTTTTTTTACGAACAGCATTGATCAGTTAGGTACGATTTTTCCATTTTCGAAATTCAAAATACATATGAACGTGAACCGGTTCCTAGTCCGAGAACCCATTAGCGTAGAAAATTTTTTCAACGAATAAATCATGCGTAATTGAGACGATGCCCAGTTAAAGGTTTTCATATCGTATGGTCGACTAAGAACAAAAAAAAAAATACATACACATCTCATACCAATGAAAAATATCTCACGCGACGATGAACTAATTATTTACAATCGATTAGACATCAACGTCAAACCGAATTATCCACATTGCGGTTCAAAAACATTCTAAGCTAAAAAATTTTATACACCGAAACCGGTTTCACGGGGTTCGCTATACCGATATAATCCGATCTATTATTCATTGACCATATTCTCCATTCTTCTCTATCGCAATCCTTTTATTTTCACCATAATCTCTCCTTCTCTCTCTATCGATTCCCTAATCAACGACTCTCATAGTAATTATTCTCATCCAACACCCCTCCTGCTTCTTTTCCACCATCGTACTTTCATCTTCGTAAAATCGTAGGTATAATTATCGCTTTTCGACGTGTCACCGCCGATGATCATTTCCCCTTGGTTGGATTGCCGATCGAGTACCCAGGATTTACTCGTATTTGCTATTCAACCTCACCTCGTCTTTTGGTTCTTCGTTACGCATCGATCGCGAATACCAATTGTCAAGGTGATGGAATCGATTCGAAGGTGAAGTACGATGCTAAATCAATTAAAACTTGGTAAAAATCGTCTGGAATTTTTTAAATTGCTCGGTTCAATGCGGTTCGTCGGTCTAGAATACTCATATCAGATAATGTCTCCTTTTGCTTTCCTTCCCATTCCTCGTCGTTTGTGTATTTCTAGACTAGACGCGTCGAAATAATAAAATATTATAACGACATGTGAACCTAATTAAATTTTCAGTGAAATATCGCTGCGTGTATCGTTCATTGACAAGTTGGCGACGAAATTTGGAACAGAAAAGGAAGGGAGGGGGGAAGGAGGGGTCAACATACCTAGAGAAATAATCAAACTCGTAGAAAGAGGGAGAAGTCGGGTATCGATTTTTTTGAAGGGCTCGAGAAATCAAGGGCCTGAGATGGATTATCAATTATCATAGATTGTTCAGCAACTATGCTTTCAAAATTCATTGAAAACGTTTAATTATCACATTAAAAAATAATAATAATTTTTTTTCACAAAGATGTATAAATTTTGAAAAATTTTTCACATTTTTGGGGAGGGGGGATGATAACATTTTTGCTGAGCCTGCTTTGGCTATCGACAGCACTGAAAATATTAAACTGACTTTTTAGCTTAGGATATGCTCTTAGTATGACCAAATACGTGAAAAAGTCACGAAATTCTTCGACGATGACTTTTAGACATTTAGTCAAACAGCCTTTCAGAAATCATGCTGACTTTTTTTCTCGTTTCTAGGATTTCCAGCTTTTTAAAAAGACGAAATTTTGAAGACATTTTGACTGTTGGATTTTTTTAAATTTCAAATAACAAACGAAAGAAGAAAGGAAAAATGTGTGTAGGTCCTATAGGTACCTGAAGAATTCAACTTTTTCAATTTTGTTTTTTCCTTTTTATGATATTATTGAATAATCGAAAAATCGACTGCTGATTGTTGATATCAACAGAGATCAAGAAATTTACGATTGTTAAAAATCGAACAATGGAAAAATTAATCGATTTATCGTAACCTACATCGAATAATTAATCGATTTTGAAAATCGATTTATCGTAACAGCTATATCGAATAATTAATCGATTATCGAAATC
>FIZU01035689.1:0-19241 GCA_900064475.1 Pseudococcus longispinus
GAAAAGCGTAAACAATAAAAAATTGAAATTAAATGAAAAATCGAGCAGCAATAATTAAAAAAACAGTTTTTATTCAAATTTGAACACTTTTTGGTGGCATTTTTTATAGTTTGGCAATTTTGAAAAAAAAATGGCTAGAAATCAATTACTTCGGTCTGATTTTGGCTAAACCTCAAAATATGCAAAAAAAGGCCAAAATTGTCAAAATAAGCTGAAATGTGCACTTTTCACTCCTAAAATATGCTTAATATGCATTTTGGGTCGAAATGTGCAAAACATGCAAAATGAAATTGGGCTCATTCGTCTGGAAATTTCATGAATCGTATATAGATCCTTGAAATATTCACTTTTTCTTCACCGTAGACAAATATGCAATTTCATAAAATTCAAAGCTCTACTCATAGTAAAAGCATATCCTATGCTAAAAGTATATAATTGTCGAAATTTTCACTAAAACCAATAAAAATACCTACCTACTCTAAAAACAGCAAAAAATTTTCAAAAAACATCAGAAATTTCGTACAAACTGCTAGAATTTGGACAATATTTTCCAAAATCTTCATGATTTAACCATTTTTTTTGTTATTTTTACTGTTTTTTATGAAAATTTTGTGAATATTGCAACATTTTTATGGCATTTTCAACCACTTCTACATAATTTTTAAACGATTTTTTTAGGAATATTTTCAGTTTTTACAAGATATTTGTTGCTTTGTATGTTTTTATGCTCTTTTTAATAAAGTTTGTATTAATTTTTATGAAAATTTGAGAAATTTTAACAGAATTTTCGACTTTTTTCATGTTCTTTTCATCGTTTTTATGAAGTTTTAAATGATTTTCATGGAATTCTCAACAATTTTAAAATATAAGTATTTGGTAATCTGAATTCACCCCCTTCCGTCCAAACTTGAATGAGGCACCTAACCTACCTAACTACCAACATCAAAACAGACGAAGTACAAAATAATGATGATAAAAAATAAATTAAGTAACGTATTGAAAGGCAGCCAATCTCACTTATCTCGATAAAAAAATTATCATTCGCAAAAGAAAAAAGAATGCTAACGAAAATGAACTTGAAAAGTCTCTACTATCGTATCTGAAAAACATTTTACAAATCCTTGAAAACTTTCACATCGAGTTTCCATTATCGAATAAAATTTGATATCTGTACTATTGGCTCAATCTCTTCACAACTCAAGGATCGGATTGTTTTTTTCTGCAGGAATTAAAGTTTTAGGGGCTGCAAGAGTAGATGATTTAAAATGATCAGGATAATGCTCAACGTTAATAAATTCATTTTCAAAATCAAACCTAAAAATTCACCAAAAAGTTGCAGTTTTTGAATTTTCCTAGACAGTTTCGAATAATCCAGATCGCAAAATTTCTCCTCTTCGAGCCAATTCTTGTCTCAACTCTTTTATGCAATGCACACAATACAGCGGATCATTATCGAGAGAATCCCCAATTATGAAGCCGTATAAATCTAGGTGTTTAATCACAATAAACATTGTTTTTGATGGAAGCCCGAAGCCATAAATGCTTGAAATATCCAACTCATTAATTCATATGTAGGGCATATAGGCTTACAGATGCCTAAACGATGAAAAAAAAACTCGAAAGATTTATTAGAGCAACTTGCAACTTTATAGTCTATCATAAAACCGAATTCGGAAAAAAAAAATCACTTTTATGAGAGACAACTGCAGTTACTCCAACTCCACCATGAGAAACCTTGCATCAAAGATGGAAGAAGTGGGGAAAAGGGAGATGGTTAATTGTTTACAATTACATTTACAAATTCTCTCCCTCCACTACTTAGCATCTTAATGCTACTATCTCATAAATAGTGTCAAATTTTCATAGCAAAACCATCGAAGAATTTTTTTAAACCTTGGTGCTGTTCACTGATAATAGAATTTAAAAGTAGAGCTGTTTATTTTTTTATCGTGTTTTCAAGCCGTGTTATAAATTAACAGTGTCATGACATTCTTGGTCGTATGTTTTATTCATACACTTACAATGTATCCCCCTTCCCTCTACCGTAGTTTAGAAAGTTTCAAATTATGAAATATACCTATAAAGTACCTATATAAATATTGCGGTAATAAGATTTTGTAATGTAACGTGAAAACCCATATTTGAAGTGTTTTATAGCTTATGATATGCGGTTTATTCACCTACGTAAATCAGCTTACATTTCAAATTGCCAAAATTATTCTATTTCAAAAATACCATAAAAGTACAGGTGCTAGGTACTTACTTTAAAAATAATGCGATGCGCAGGTATTTTAAAACTGTAAAACAAAATTCACATATTTTTAACTCTTCACCGAAGAATACCTCTTATTCCCGAACCAACGTTGAAAGAAAAAAAACGTTATCAATAAACATGCTTCTACACGACACACTCGAATAACACTTTTTAATGTTTAGCGAACACATTGGCGGTAATTTTGAGTACATACGAAAGCCCTCGCTCGTCACCGCTTCCGACGAATTATTCGGTCGCGTATGAAATTAATAATGTACGAAGTCTGATTCTTATTAACACAGAAGGCGTATTAGGATCGAAGCATATACTACTTATCTAAGCAAACAGCTAACATAAGTGAAAAAAGAACCTCAAACAGATAATGAATATTTGTCATAAATCGCGAGGCAACAACGACGTCGAGTAAACCAACATTTTATTACGAATGGCATTCGTTTATGAGTCATTATGGCTTATTAGAGGCTTATTCATCGAGCAATAAAATGAAAACCGATATATTTTTTCTCCTATATTAAAATCAATTAGAAAACTTTTTACATTATAAATGTTAACCAAACAGAAAAAAAACAATAAATTTAAAATAATTACTAATAACAACACTCCGAATTTTTTTTCAATTTTTGTACCGTTTCAGGTTTTAAAAATATTTCTAAGGTCACGATTGTTTGACAATTAAAAATTTATACATGCGGATAATTTTTTTTTAGTAAACAATCCTTCCTCTTTTTTTCTCTTCCAGTTGGGTTCTTCTTTCAATAAACTAGTTCTTCTCGCATCAGCAAACATTTGTTGACAACGTCTAAAATGAAATTGGCAGCGTTTTTACCTATACCAATTTTCAAGATGAAAATTACCAACGCGAATCTGGTAACTCGATGGGCCCATTTATACCTGAAAATAGACGAATTATGAAATAAAATAAATTATATGAATTAGGATGTCTATGAATGTTGGATTTTGTTGCAAATGCCAGGGAAACCGGTTTGCAATGGCATACGTAGTCTATTTCCTGGCGCGCGACGACACGTTCCACGCACCCCTCTTCAATTGTAGGCGTGGTCAGAGTTCTTTTAGTAGAAAGAGGGGGTTGTCACGCGCAGAATCATAGACTAAAATGCCATTGCACTGCTATTTCCTTGGCATTCATGCAACCAAATTAGAAATAAATGGGTTATCGAATTATTTTATGGAATACCTAAAGTTACATAACGAATAAAATATATAATTACCATATTAACATCTGTCGAGCCTTTGGTATGGTGCAATCAGACTCGCCGAAAATATGTTTGCGAATACCAAGCACGTAATTTTCCAAATACGAAGACCATTCGATGGTGCGTACGTCGAAGCAAAACTTTTTTCTGTCTTCAGGACTAAGCGCTTTGTTTAATTTGACGAAGTTATCGTTTTTAAAATGCCATTCTCTGGTTGTAAAATATTCTACTGCTTTGGAAGCTTTCGATAAGCGTTTTTGTATCGGAACTAATTTTCTGTAACGAGAGTGCGAGTTGTTTTTAAATATACTGTGAGCGTTATTTGTCGAAGCGGTGTCGAGATAAGGTCACAGGTACATGGTGAGGGAATCCCCCGGAAGATCTCATGTCTATAGACATTATTACTGACTCGGTTGTAAGTTGTGTTAAGTACGAGAGAACGAGACGTAGACGTCCGAGTGTTCTGAGAAGAGGTGTTCCTTGTGTGTGTGTACCTGGCCGGCGCGGTAATTAAACAAACCGGTAAATACAATGTGGCTCAAGCACGAACACTGTCAACAAGATTGTGTGGTATGTACTGGAATCGAGGAAGGATTTCTAGAATTTTTTCAGGCGGGTTGTAGATTGATTTTTATCTTTGTGAATGAACGAGTTGGTTCGGTTTTTTTTGAAAGGGTCTTTATAGGTTTATAGGTGGATACAGAAGCGGGTAATGATGATTTTGTCAAAATATGAGTGACCCACATAGAAGGTCGATGATTTTCAAAATTTAAAAAAAATACTGCAAAAATTTCTATGCTTTTAGCAGAAAGAGAATTTCAAGCTCTACAATTTTTTTTCGTAGAATTCTTAGTTTAGCCAAAAAATCCATGTTTATGGGAATTTTTTTATTTTCAACCCCATTAAGTTGGTATATGGGACAAATTTTCCATAAAATGGATTTTCTGACCAAATTAAAAGTCCTACAAAAAAATGCTAAGAATAAAAATTGTAGAACTTAAAATTCTATCCCCGCCAAAAGTAATAAGTTTTTTCTAGGAGGCTTAGTTTTCGAGATTTTTGCAATCAACGTCTTATTTTTTCATTTTTAAAACCATTGATCATTTATGAGGGTCATTCTAGGTATCAAGATAACGTGCAATTTGTGCTGGAGAATACCTATCAAAGAAATTTTCATTTCATGGGACATCTTAAAATATGTCGCATCAAAATAACTACAAATTTTTAAAAATTAAAAAAAACTGAAAAAAAAAAATTTATGAATCCTGCAGCATTTTTAATTACTTGGGTTCAAAATTTAAGAAAATTAAAAACGTTCATTGAAAGTTTTTTAAATGTCATAATTAGGATTCAAAAAAAGTCCAATAAATTTGATTTAAAAATACTCCTTTTCTGCATTTAAAAAAATTCGAAAGTGCAATTTGAATTTTTTTCAATTTTTCTAAGTTTGAATTTGATCTTGAACAAGGCTGGCAAGCCAGCCGAAAACCGAACGATTTTTTCCAGGTTAAGCCGCAGCCAAAAGCCGAAGCCGATTACGTTTGGCTTTTTATCGGCTTTCATCGGATTTTTCCGACTTTTCATCGTTTTTTTTCCAACTTTTTTAGACTTTTCTCCCGACTTTTTATCGACTTTTATCGAATTTTTTTCGACTTTCCATCGTTTTTTTTTCAACTTTTTTTAGACTTTTCCCCCGACTTTTTATCGACCTTTTTTTGGCTTTTTATCGACTTTTTTTTGATTTTTTTCATCGTCTTTTTTCAGCTTTTTATCGGCTTTTCATCAGTTTTTTGGCTCATAGCTGAAAAAAAACGAAAAAAACCGATAGCCAGCCAAATGATAATACGCTAAGCCGAAAGCTGTTATTTAAAATTTTGTAAGCCGAAAGCCGAAAGCTAAAGCTGATTTGTTCGGCTTGATAGCCCTGATCTTGAATGTCCAAAAAAAGGTACTGCGCCAAGATTTCTTTCAGAATGGGAGCTCGTAATATTAAAAATTTTGGAAAAATGCCCATGTGTTCAATCTTTATCTAGAATCCATTGAAATCAGTCTATTTAATTTTTATTTCAAGTCATGTTCAAAAAAATTGTTCAAAAACTTCATTAAAGCCATATCGCTGTAGTACGACTCTTTTAATCATGAAATGAGCACAATTTTCGAATTCGGCGTACCCAAAAACCTTGAAGTTGATATGCATGATGATTTTTTATCATTTCTTGACTCACCCCCTCCCCTCTTCCTTATCAGATTTTTCGAATGGTTCTTGAATGGTCAAATCGAAATCACAAAGAGTAATTTTTCGATGATTGAAGTACATTTGACTTCTAAAGTCGTTGATTTCAAAAAAAGACAAATAAATTAGAGGGGGTCGAACTTTTATAGGGAGGGGAGGGGAGGGGGTAAATATTAAACATTGATAACGTATGGTCATGTATGTCGATTTCATGGTATTTTCTGGCGCTGATTTTGAATCCAGTGTTCATTTTCAAATTGGTGGGATTTTGAAGCGATGCAGGGTGACCCAAGGGGAAGGGGGTACAAAAGTTCCAAAAATTTGATTTTTGTGGGTTTAAATTTTGAATCTGAGGTTAGAATATGATTTAGAAAAAACTGATTTTATGAAATTTTGATATCTCAATTTTGGCACCTCCTCCCCCTTCGAGGCCTACAAAATCAAAATCTACCCTTCGCTATAAATTTCGCTTCACTTTTTGAAACATTTAGCAATTTTATTATTATGAAGGTCAATTGTTTTGAAAATGAAGAAGAAAAAACTTTGATTGCCAAAATCTCGTAAACTAAGCCCCCTAGAAAAAAAATCAATCATATATTGTAGGAAGAAAATTTCAAGCTCTACAATTTTGAGTCTTAAAATTTCTTTCGTAGAGCCCTTGGTTTGGCTAAAAAATCCATATTTATGGAAAGCCCATGCACAAAGTTAATTGTTTGTGTATACTAAATTTTCCATAAACGTGAATTTTCTACCCAGACTAAGGGTCTCACGAAAAAAATGCTAAGAATCAAAATTGTAGAACTTGAAATTCTCTTTCTGATTGTAATGACTAGTTTTTTTCTAGGAGGCTTAGTTTTGGTGATTTTTGCAATCAAACTTCGTTATGTAAAAAATGCATATCAAATTTTGAACTTGAATTGCAAAAATCGCCAAAATTAAGCCCCCTATAAAAAAATTTAATTGCTCATTGCGAAAAGAAAATTTTAAGCTGTACAAATTCGAATCTTGGAATTTTTTTCGTAGAACCATTAGTTTGACCAAAAAATCCATGTTTTCAAATGAAAAACGTATGAATTTTTTCTCATTTTCAAAACCACGACCTTTTATGTTGGCTACCCTGTATAATTAGATGAGAATCTTTGAAAAATGATTTCACTCCATTTGGCATTGAATTTAAGGATAAAAGTTTTTGATAGTGATTTCTGAGTGAGTTTCCTTTTGCAAGATATACTTTATTTAATCTTTTAATTAGGTAATTAGGTACAACAGCCAATAGAATTGAAGAAGCTTGCTTAAAAATGTTGTAAATTGAGAGTGGGCCCAGTTTCATGATTTTTTAGCTTCAAAGCAACCCGATCACAAGAGTTAAGAAAAAAATGATGAACTTTTTTTTACATATCTTGACCAAATCCATGGTCAGCAGTATCAAACGCCTGAAAATCCAAGTATATGTGAACTTATCGACACGTATGCACGTATTGAAAAAATACCCAACAAAATCAGGCATCCAAGGTATAAAAATACTAAAAATCCTACTTACATTTTCCTCTTGAGAAACAGACTCATCGAATCGATCAAATAAGCTGGAAAGACATGCCTGAAGAAGCATCCCAAATTATACAGAAACCGATTCGAATACGCGTGGGCTTTCGGATACCAGAAAACCTTTTCGGATGGATTTCTTCGTACGTGGAATAAACATTGCGAAATAAAATCTCCCCATTTTAGGGGATTCTGGGCACCGGTACAACAATTATAAATGGTGGTTTCTTTAGATCTGCGACAGATTAAAATTACAATTAGTACGATTGCAAGTATTTTGGATTGTTTAGGTGAACTGGGGGGTTTACTTTTTGGTAGCTGTGGCCCAGGCAGCGCAGATCAATACATTTACAACGATGTCGGCAGGTATCATATCTACAACGGCCCACCGATGGCAGAAGAAACTATTATATACACCTTTACTGGCAGCACTTACGATTCCAGTCGGCCCGTTCCAGTTTTCTATCCATCCTGGGACTGGATCGGTGACCGTGGATAAGACTGCGATGGAAATAAAATTAGTTGAGATATTATTTGAGATTTTGAGTGGCCAGAGGAGTTCTTCGAGTCATACTTACTGATCGATGGACGGACTATTGCGATTGGGAACTCGGTACTGACTTCAGCTACTACGTGTTCGGCTAATGCTTTTGTGAATGTGTATGTGTTTGGCCAACTGCCTATGATCCTGTGAAAAAAATGAATGAGTGGTGTTTTAGGGTACTAGAGGCTTTGAGAGATGGGCAGAGTGGTCCAGGGAGGTGCTTACTGTGCGGTATGTTCGGCTATTAGTTCATCATTCATCCAATACGTAGATTGGACTATTTTATCGACGTTGTATGGTACAGGGTATAATTTTTCTTCGACTTCGCTACGATTACAATTACTATAAGCTGTGGAGACATGAACCAAAGTCTGGAAAAAAATTCCAAAAATAGTAATCGATTGTCAAACGACTCCGGAATTCTTATGCAGAGCCACACTTACTTCTAAATTTTCTAATTGTTTACAAAATTCGACTACTTTCTGCGTTCCTAGCAAATTGATCTCGATGGCTACTTTTAAATCTTCGTCAAATCTGACGGTGGCTGCTGCGTGAAAAACGATGTTAACTTTATTCCTTAACAAGATCATGTCTGATTCACTGATGCCCAATTTAGCTTCGGTTATATCTCCCGGAATTACTTTCAACTTCTGTAACGTATGCGGTCTCTCCGTCTTCAGGATATTGAATAGCTACCGAAAAGAAAAAAAAACCGACCAATTAAATTGAATTTAATGCCGCTCCGGTGAAGGAACCTGTAACCAGCTACACGCGTTTCCAGTGAAACGACCATCGCCTGACCTAGATATCTTTCAACTGGTAAATTCTGGATAGAAGCGGTACCACGTCGAGCGGTGTCCGATTATTTATCACGACGATGTTTTTTAAACATCATCGCGCGAGAAGATGGTTCACGTCATGTATCTCGCTAGATGCACGTAGCTTGCAATAGGTAGATATGTATGTTATGAATGAAAATAAACTCGTTGGTCGCGTACGTTCACGTATTCGCAAGCGAGAGTTGGCACGGTGTTCGTGGCATTGATACGATGTCTAGGTCAGTGTTTTCTCTACGTATGTGGCAATTGACCGATGAATTTTTAATGAGTCCAGACGTTCTGCGAGCGGCGAACTTGCCGTCGCAGAGACTGGATGGAAAAATTACTGAAATATTGCCATTTGCAAGTACCTGGTACGAGTTGAGGTCAATGTTTCCACCATTTGTAAGATAAAGGAGGAAAAAATTCTCGAGATGGGATTCATTTGGTCAGATGGTCAGAATAACTGTTTGTATTGTGCTCTGATTATTTTTGTGATTGCTCGACGAGGCAGAGTATCCGTTAAGATGAGTTTTGCCGGATGTTGCGGTTCGTGCTTTGTGCGGTGGCATTTGTGGATGTGGAATTTGGTGGTAAATTTTTGTATAGGTGGGGGAGTGAGGGGAAAGGGGTGGAGATGAGAGGTTACGAATTTAATTTATTTTTTCGTTCGAGAATAAAACAGAAAATAGAGAGTCTGAGTCGATTTTATTACGAATTAGGGTTCGTTTTATTGGAATGTTTTGGACATTTTTGATGTAAAAATTCATTTTCAGGAGTGTGATTATTTTTTGTGGAAATTTTCAGTTGAACGTGATGTGAATTTTCGAAACAATTTTCTAAAAGGTGGAATTTTCAAATTTATGGTCGGAAAATTTTACACATTTTCAAGTTTATATGATCATTTTTGATAGAAATTTCAATTTTTCAAATTTTAGCCTAGGATATGCTTTTATTATGGGTAATTTCGAGAAAAACTCGATGAAATTCTCCGACGATGACTTTTGGATATTTTGTCAGACTTTTTTAAACTTGGAATAATTTTCAGATTTCCAATGACTTTTTTGACTTGGAAAATTTCGTAGATAATTCTGACTTTCAGATATTTTGTCAGATAATTTAAAATTGTTGAACTTGAAAAAATTTAGAAAATCAGGGTAATTTTCTGATATTTGGTCAGGCAGACTTCTTGGATTTGGAAAATTTCAGATATTACGCTGATTTTCAGACATTTTGTCAGACTTTTTTGGATTTAGAAAATTTTTATGAACTAAAATTAATTTTTGCACTTGAAAATTTTAACTTTATGAGCTTGAAAAATTTCAAGAAAGTTCAAATCAGACTTTTTGTAGGATAGATTTTTATCTAACGCTGAGTTTTAGACATTTTGCCAGATTTTTTTGAATTTGGAAAAATTTTCGGATTTTTATCAACTTTTTGTACTTGAAATTGGATTTCGAAAATTTTTCAAAAAATTTGTTACGCTGACTTTTAGATATTTTGTCTGACTTTTTTGGACTTTGACAATTTTTCAGAATTCAAATAACTTTTTGGAATTGGAAAATTTCAAAATTATTTTTCGAGAGTAAAATTTTTGAATTCAAAACTTGAAATTGTTATTTTAATGTATGGCGATTTTTTTTTTTAATAAAATTTTCAATTTTATCAATTCTTAACGATTTTTGAATTTTTTTCATAATTTTTCGAGAGTTGAAGTTTCGAATTCAGACATGACTTTTTTTTAATTTTAAATGCAAATTTCTAATTTCACAAAATTTTTAAGGCTTGTATAGAAATTTTCAAAGAAGGGTGATTCAATGAATTTTTCAATTTTTAACCAATTTTTCAAAAATCAAATAATACACTTAATAACGAGACATTTTCGTGGAATTTTTTTAGGTTCGTGATCATTTTTGGCAAAATATCTTTCACTTTTTTAAAATTCAAATTTTTCAATTTTTTTTAATTTTTGAGGGAATTTTATTTCCGACTTTTTAATGCAAATTTTCAACTTTACAAAATTTTAAATGAAACGTGATTTAATCAATTTTTCAATTTTGGACTATATTTTCCAAGAACCAGCTAAATTTTAGAACTTATGAGGTGGAATTTTCATGAAATTTTTCAGATTTGCGATCATTTTTGGCAGAATATTTTTTCCTTTTTCAAAATTCAATTTTTTTGATCTTTTAAATTTTTAACAAACTTTTTTTCCTGGTTTTTAATGCAATTTTTTAATTTTACAAAATTTTTAGGTATGAATTTTTTAATTTTCAACCAACTTTTCAAAAATCAAATTTTAGACTTGATAACGATACATTTTCGTGGATTTTTTTGGAGTTTGTGATCAGTTTTGGCAAAATATCTTTCACTTTTTAAAAATTCAAATTTTTTAATTTTTTTTAAATTTTACAAAATTTGTTTTTTTACTTTTTAATACAAATATTTAATTTCACAACATTTTTAATGAAACGTGATTCAATGAATTTTTCAATATTCAACTACATTTTTCAAGAACCAACTAATTTTTAGAACTTTTGAGGTGAAATTTTCATGAAATTTTTAAGGTTTGTAATCATTTTTGGCGAAATATTTTTTTCTTTTTCAAAATTCAAATTTTTTAATTTTTTAAATTTTTGATAAAACTTTTTTTTTATTTTTTAGCGCGAATTTTCAACTTTACAAAATTTTTTGGTCTCTGTTGAAATTTCTAATTGAACGCGATTCTATGAATTTTTCAATTTTCAACTAATTTTTCAAAAACCAAGTTTTAAAATTATTACGAGAAATTTCCATGAAATTTTCGCAATTTGTGATCAATTTTTGAGTTTATAGCTCGAAATTTTCATTTTCATGTTTTATGATGAATTTTAATCTAAATTTTCAATATTATCAATTTTTTATGGTTTGTTCCTAAGCATTTTCAATTAAAATCTTCAGTCAAAATTGGTTTTGAAATTTTTTAAAGCATTTTATGGGGATCAAATTTTCGAATTTATGATCAGAAATTTCAATTTTCTTTGCAATGAGAATTTTCGATTAAAATTGGAATTTGTGTAGAAAGTTTCAAAGAAACGCGATTCAAAATTTTTTATAAATTTGTAACAGATTTTTCAAGAATACAATTTTTGAAAATTCAAAACGAAAAATTTTATAGATTTGTGATAATTTTTTGGCTGAATATTTTTTAATTATTTAAGAGTCAAATTTTCAAATTTATGGCGAAGAATTTTCATTCAGATGTGTTTTACTCGTATGATGTTTTTTCATCAAAATTTTCAGTATTATCAAATTTTCAGGGTTTTCCAATCTTTTTCAATATAAATTTTCAGTCGAAAATGATCAAAAAATGTTTCAACCCTTTTCAAGAGGGTGAAATTTTCGAATTTATGGAACAAAACTTCAATTTCTTTTCAATGGAAAATTTCAATTTTGAAAAAATTGTTTATCCAATGTAGAAATTTTTTAATTTTGTATCATTTTTTAAGTCGAATTTTTAAATTTATACCAAACGGTAATTTCAATTTCTTTTTGAACGAAATTTTTTGCAATTTTACTAATTTTTTAGGGTTTGTGATCACGTTTGGTTGAAATTTTCAATTGAATGTGGTTCGAAAATTTTTTTCAATTTTAATATCATTTCTCGATGATAAAATTTTTTATTTTTTTAAATTTTTTTGAGACAACAAAATTTTAATTTATTTCTTTATTAATGAAAATTTTCAATATTACATTTTTTTTCAAATCTTCGATTAATAATTTTAGAAAACTTTCTCCAAATTTTCAATTTTATTTCGTACTTAGATATTTTGCACGTTCATTAGCTATTTGGCCTAATTTTCTCAGCACATAATTCTTCAAAACGAATATAATTTTTCAAATCACCAACTATCTCGCATTCTTGGCTAAAAACTAGCACGTTATCATTCCTCGACCTCTTCAGACTCAGGTATAATGGTATTACTCATGCGACGATAAATTATCTTATGGTTGCTAATCGCAAAATAAATATTGAAAATTTCACAACCAGCGCAGCACAAAAAAACGCAATGAAAACTCGGAAATCAACACTCGATATAGCGAATACCTACGTAAACAGAAATTGTATCGGTTTTATATAGGTATCTAGACCTACCTATGCAAAATAACCCTAAAAAATTATGCCCCTAGAGATGTATCATTTTACTCATTAATTAATATGGATAAATATTGTAACTCGAGGAGAATTTTTTTTCAACTTTCAAGCTGGGTAGGGAGGAGAATATCAACGTCGTTGAAATAGGTTGGTTATAATTTTTCTTTGTAAGAATTTTATCTTCACAATTCTCTACAAGTGTGTGCGTTTATGCACCTAATCTTTTATCTTATGACTTGGTGTATTAAAAAATGTAAAAATCGTCCAATTTTGCCAAAAATTTGATTATTCGAAGGTAATTTAGAAGAATTGAAAAACGAAAGTTTTGAATGGTGACCCAAATTGAAAGGTGAGCGAAATTTTTGGGATTGCAATGATATTTGACATTTTTCAACGTACTTTTTATTTTATCCATTTATCTACGCAGCTAAAATAACTAGATTATTTCCCCCTCTTGAAAGTTTCCTATTTTTACCCAAAACCAAGTGTGGCTGCTGAATTAAGGGGTAAGGGAGTTATTTTGGAAGTGGAATCGATAATATTTCTAGAACATTTTTCAATTTTTGACCTAGCTTGAAGTTCGAGAGAGGGAAGAGGTAATGTGACATTTCTTAGGATTGAAATTTTTTAATTTAATTAACAATTTTCAACATTTTTTAATTCTCAGTTTCCCACGAGAATTAAAAAATTTTGAAAATTGTCAATTAAATCGAAAATTTTATTTCACTTGATAAATTTCAGTTTCACACAATAATTAAAAAATTATGAAAATTGTCAATTAAATCGAAAAATTTCTTTCACCTAGCTTGAAGTTCGAGAGAGGGAAGACGTAATGTGAAATTTCTCAAGATTGAAATTTTTTAATTTAATTAACAATTTTCAACATTTTTTAATTCTCAGTTTCCCACGAGAATTAAAAAATTTTTGAAAATTGTCAATTAAATCGAAAAATTTATTTCACTTGCTAAATTTCAGTTTCACACGATAATTAAAAAATTATGAAAATTGTCAATTAAATCGAAAAATTTCTTTCACCTGTCAAATTTCAGCTTCACACGAAATTTGACAAGTGAAATTATTAAACCAGGTATTAAAGAATACCTTGAAAAATCGACCATTCTTATAACGTTATTTTGAGACTTAAAATGAGGTATTATATTTTTTATGGTCACTTCTCTTAATACAAAGTATTTAAATTTAGCAAATGGAATCACGAAGGTTGTAAAAGTAGTTCTCGAGGGGTAAACTTTCGAACATTATTTTTATTCGAATATTTCCCACAGTTTTCGGAGCTTTGATCCTTGAAGTCGTTGTACTGGTCACCTACGTATACTTGCAAATTACGATCTTGTTTTTTACGTCATTATATTTTTCTGTTGTTGTGCAGTTTTGAAAACGTACGTAATTTTCCGGTGAAAATCTTTGAAAATTTTATGAAAAAATTTTTATTTGGTCGGTTTTGATGAAAAATTAATTTTCGATTGATCTTTTTTATTGCTGCATGATTTTTATATAGTTTAAACAGAAATGACACATATTGAAAAATTTAATTAATTTTGATCGAAAAATCAAGTTCGTGTTGAATTTTAGTGCCTTACACAAAAATCTTCTTACTTTGTTTCCATATTCCCTTCCTCTCCTCTCATATTCTCTTTTCCTTGAAATGGGAACCATGAAACCACTTTAATCGAATTCGTGAGTTTTCTCAAAAAACGTATTCTTTTCCCTCATTTTTTCACGTAAAATAACAATTCAATAAATAATAATGGATAATTTAATAAACTGGAAAAATATTGAGTTGAAATCCAGGGTCGTACGAGTTCATTTGGAAACAAAACCTGGTGATCTTTCTATGTGTCGAAATACTTCCTTATTCTGGCTTCGAAAAAACCTTGCGGGAAACGACCCCCTCTCCCCCCATCCTCCAGCACCTCGATTTCTCTCTTAAGTTTCATTTTTGTGGAAAAAATTGCCGAATAATTTGTAAAAATGGCTCAATTTCAGAGTTGATGAGTTCGTATCAAAAATGGCAATTTTTAATACGAAATTCGGAATTTTTCCAAGGGTTCGAAATTGTTGCTTTATTTTGATCTAAATTGAAATGTGTGAGAAATTTTTAGAATTCCCAAGGAAATTTTCAATGTACTTTCCACTTCGTCCAATTATCTAGCCGGATGAAATTTTGACCAAAAATTCATATTCTTTTGCCAATAAAAATTTAGAAATACTTATCGAGCTCAACTTCAGAGTTGATGAATTCGTAGGGGAAAAAATGGCAATTTTCTTCCAAAACGAAACTCAAAATTTTTCCAGGGGTTCGAAATTTTTGCCTAATTTTGATCTAAATTGAAAAGTGGGTAAAATTTTTGGCATTGCAGAGAAAATTTTCAAAATTTTTCAATATACTTTCCACTTCGTCTAATTATCGATTGCCAGATTAAATTTTGACTAAAAATTCATACTCCTTTACCCATAAAAAATGAGAAATCGAGCTCAATTTCAGAGTTGATGAATTTGTACCATCAAAAAATGGTAATTTTTCCAGGGGTTCAAAATTTTTGACTTATTTGACCTAAATTGGAAAAAGTACGAAATTTTTGGAATTGCAGAGAAAATTTTCTAAATTTTTCAATTTTTTTCCCACTTTCCATAATTATCTAGCCAGATAAAATTTCGACCAAAAATTCATATTCCTTTGCCCATAAAAATCGAGCTCAACTTCAAATTTGATGATTTCGTAAAAAAATTGGTACTTCCTCAAGACGAAATTCAAAATTTTTCCAGGGGTTCGAAATTTTTACCTTATTTTGACCTAAATTAAAACCTGAGAAATTTTTGGAATTTTAGAGAAAATTTTCGAAATTTTTCAACGTGCTTTCCACTTAGTATCTAGCCAGATAAAATTTCGACCAAACATTCATGTTCCTTTGCCCATAAAAATCGAGCTCAATTTCAAATTTGATGAATTCGTAAAAAAATAGTAATTTTCCTACAAGACGAAATTCAAAATTTTTCCAGGGGTTCGAAAGTTTTGCTTTAATTTTGATTTAAATTGAAAAGTGTGCAAAATTGTTGACATTGCCGAAAAAAGTTTCGAAAAATTTTAATGTAGGTATTTTCCACTTTGTTCAATTATCTAGCCAGATAAAATTTTGACCAAAAATTCATATTCCTTTGCCCATAAAAATCAAGCTCAAATTCAAATTTGATAAATTCGTACAAAAAATGGTAATTTTCTTTCAAGACGAAATTAGGGGTTCCAAATTTTTACCTCATTTTGACCTAAATTAAAACGTTTGAGAAATTTTTGGAATTTTAGAGAAAATTTTCGAAATTTTTCAACGTGCATTCCACTTTGTCTAATTAGTTTCTAGCCAAATAAAATTTTGAAAAAAAATTTATATTTCCTTGCCCATAAAAATCGAGCTCAACTTCAAATTTGATGAATTCGTACAAAACATGGTAATTTTCTTTCAGGACGAAATTCAAAATTTTTCCAGGGGTTCCAAATTTTTGCTTTATTTTGACCTAAATTGAAACGTGTGCGAAATTTTTGGAATTTTGCAGAAAAAAATTTCAAAATTTTTCAACGTGTTTTCCACTTTGTCTAATTATGTAGCCAAATAAAATTTCGACCAAAAATTCATATTTCTTTGCCCATAAAAATCGAGCTCAACTCAATTTGATGAATTTGTACAAAAAAATGACAATTTTCTTTCAAGACGAAATTCAAAATTTTTCCAGGGGTTCCAAATTTTGCCTTATTTGACCTAAATTAAAACGCGATAAAAATTTTTGGAATTTCAGAGAAAATTTTCGAAATTTTTCAATCCATTTTCCATTTTGTCTCAACTTCAAATTTGATGAATTCGTGCAAAAAATGGTAATTTTCTTTCAAGACAAAATTCAAAATTTTTCCAGGGGTTCCAAATTTTGCCTCATTTGACCTAAATTGAAAAGTTTTGGAAATTTTTGAAATTTCTCAACGTGCTTTCCACTTTTCCAATTATCTATCAGATAAAATTTCTACCAAAAAATCATATTCCTTTGGCCAAGTTCAATGCCCTAGAGAAACATGCTAAAAATGTGTTTGACGAACACAAACCACGAGATAAATTCAAATAAAAGCTAAAAAGACGGAATTCTGGAAATTGGAAAATTCCAGCCACCAAAACACGCTAAAATCTCCTCAAAGTATTAAAAATAAAATCGATCGACATTCTAAACAAAAGTACTCATCTGTCGAACAATTCAGCCCTCATTCGAAGAATTCCATTAAAAAGGGAAATTTCTCATTTTTTATGGCGTTCGCTCCAACACGAGCAAACGCTGGTTCGAGAACGGATAAAATAGTGGAAAAATACGAAAAAAAAAAAAGCGTACAAAGAGCAAAGAAATGAATATCCTGGCCGATGGTATTCTCAAGTCATCTCACGTCTGACCACTTTATAAATTGAACAGGCGATAATCAAACACAAAAGTAATGGATCCACTTCTCGTTGTCGGTATTTTAATAATTGAACCGGAGAGCCCGAAATACACTCGAGGATGCTGTTTAGGCGAGAAGAATGATAAGAAATTACATTGTGAATAGACCGAGTGGAAAAAAATTAAGAGAGCACGAAACTGTGGCTAAATATCGAAGGCGAGCACGTAATTCTAACGGGTCATCGAGTTAATAACATTACGATTTATGTGACTCGAGATAGGGGCAGGGTGGAAGAGTGGAAAAAAAGGCTATTAAGTGTAAAGAAAAGTGAATACGTAGGTTAGGCGACGACCATTATCGAATAAATTATTCAAAAGTATATAGTTTGCGTGACATTTCGTGCGGTGTTGATAATTACACGTCGAGAATGTTTGTGTGTATGGAAAAGAGATTGTTTACAAGTGTGAATTTTTAATGAAAATTTCAAATAAGTTGCAAAAAGAGGTAAGTAGGAAGGTGTCGAAAGGAAGAAAATGTTTGGAAAATAATTACAAAAGATAATTATAATATTATGAGATATTTACCGAACAATCGATGAGCCTGTGTAATCTCTTGGCTGGCGTTTCTTTATCCTTTTTTCTAATTAAAACGTAAATGGTTTCTATTTCATCGAACGAACGTAGCAGCTTCTCGATAAGTATTTTGCCAACGAATCCTGTGGCTCCAGTAATAAATATCGATTTTGCTCGGAAATACGTTTCTATAGTTTTCGTGTCGTCCATATTTTTTCACCTCGATACGCACTCGAAACGGCTACAAAAACTGATAAAAAATCTCGGGTTATTGACTCGCGACGGTGGTGGATTTTTGTACGCGAATAAATACGTCATTTTTTAACGCCATAATTTTTCTCGGGGGATAATTTAGAGCTAAAAAAAATTTACTCCCAAGTGATACGTGTATACAGTTATTTAAACCAAGCTTTGATGATAAAATTTTACAACACATTCGTAGACGACGAGTCGACCAAACCGATATACTTGGTGGCCAACTATTTCTATAAATTCAGCTTAGGCTTCAAAAAAAAAAAAAAAATGCCAAAAAAAATATTTACGAAAAAAAAAAAAATTACGAAAATGATAATAAATAATTATTCGATACTTACCAAAAATTTGGAAACTAAACTCGCGAATTACGATATTCGTCGTACAAAACCATCGACTACTTTAACCTCGACGAGCATAATATCAATGAACTTGAAGCATTCGACGTACTATCACACTAAACCAAGCGCGAGCCAGCGTCGTATACGAAAGTAGACTGTACGTGTTAACTTCCTCTGAACTCCATCTCTCTACTTACTATACCGGAAAACTCGAAATCGACCTGCTGACCTGATTATCCTACGGTATGGTACTATTGCGCTTCTAAAAAATATACTCTTTTTCTCGGTCAATTTAGTATCAAACAGGGTGATACGTAAATAGTTCGCAGGATCGAGTGCGGATTATTTTTATATGTAATTAGAGCCAACTGCAGAGATATTTGAACCGATCGGGAGGTGTATTTTTTCGTATAAAATGCAGCATCTTGGCAGTACTGGAGGGTGTGGAGGTTTTTGGAACGTAGACAGGTCGTAGGTAGGGCTGTGTGAAGTGTTTGGATGTGGAGATTTCCAGATGAGAGATGTTGATGAAGTGGAGGGGAGATGGGTCGAGGTGTTCGGCTGGGAGAAGTGTGATAAAAGCTTCGAGAAGACCTATCGCGGTGAATCTGTAATTAATGTAGGCAAATAAGTATCAGACTTCGAAGTTCTGCATGCTTCTGTGTGAATTTTTATGCAAAAAAATTAAGATGAGAAATGACATAGGATTACCTACTTGAATATTCTAGTTTGGAAAATTATTATTCTCGAGAAAAAATCGATGACGAACTGCGTAACTTTTTTTTTCCTGAATTTCCGTTATTTTAATTTTCTACAAACTTTTTTTTTTTTTTTTTTTAATTTATTTATTTAATGTCGCATTTGAGCAATTTAGCTATTTAGCGAC
>FIZU01035694.1:0-35879 GCA_900064475.1 Pseudococcus longispinus
GGATTTCAAAAAAGTCGAACCTGAAAAATTCTACCCCCTCCCTTTCAAAACACCTCAAAGATGCTCCATTGGTAAAATTTACAAAAAAACAAAAATTAGAAATTACACGCAAGTAGGGGCTTATATTCTTTATTTGTAAAATTTTGGTATTTTTTTCAGTAAAATTTCGACATTTTTTTTGATAAAATTCCGGATTCCATAGCTACTTTTTGACCTTTTTCTGACCAATTTTCTTTTTTTCGAAAACTCCTCAATTTTTTATGGGTGAAATGGTAATGAAAAATTGGTTTGGGGTGAGGGTGGAAATTTTAAGAGATTTAAAATTAGATAAAACTCGATAGTTTTACATTTTTTATATTGATGACTTTCCTTTTTGGATATATTTTTAGCTTCGTCTGGTTTCATGGTTGACTCCAGTAGAATTAGATATATTTTGAGAGCCAATTTTGGAAAATTTAAAAATGATAAAAGAAATGAACTTTAAAAACAAAATTTTCGATCGAATCATAGTATCTAGTGTCTCGAGGCATTATTTTGTGATAGGTGTCTTACTCTCGTGTTTGCAAAGATTCAGTGTGGTAGAAAAGAGTTATTACCCTCGTCCCTCCTTGGGACTGGTTATGCAACGAAACATTGATGTGTTCTGTTCTGTTCAATTCTCATAAAATTGTCAAAAATGAAACGTTCAGGTCAGTTATTTTTGGTCCATTTTTCTCATTCACTTCATTCTTCCAAAATTACTTTTGATTACTGTCTGTTCATTACATTATTTTGACATTTTAGTTGAGTATTACACCTCCTAACGACATTTTGTACAGATGTTATAAATTTCTGAACTCTGAAGCATCTGTTTTATTTTATTACATCATTGTACAAATATTTTGCAATTCGGTCGAAATGACTGTTTGTTTTGGTTTTTAGTTTATTGCTGAAATAAGAGATCTGTTTGTTCTATTTTTCGGTTATTATTCAAACAGACTAGTCATTCATTCTGTACTATTCTTTTGTTCATTTTGAATGAAAACACTGGTTCCTTTTGTTCCGTTCTGTATTGTTCAATCACCCCGGTCCCCTACCATTTATAATCTCACTTTCGAAAAAAAAATACGCAGGGGGATACTTTTGCTGAAAAATGAGAAGATATCTGTTTCTTTTATCAGGAGTACGATTTCTTTTGCTAAAATTTTGGAAACCCCATTGAAAATATTTGAAAATTTATGGGCTTACATTATTTTGGTACAATTTTTCTCGAAATTCATTCTTCATCTAGTGATAGGATTTGTTGAAATTTGAGGGATTCTCGTCCAATCACTTTTATTTGTGCGAGCTCAGAATAGATCAAAAATAATGAACGAATTTTAAAAAAAATCACTTACCTATCTAATTCAATTCACGTGTAGTACCTACATTTAACATCAGAACTTGGCGAAAAGACACAACTCAGCAAATTTTTTCAAGTTCGTAGTTAGAATGCAATTAAGACTTCAATTTTTTACCATCTCAGCAAAACTTTTGTTTAGAAGTAACTGAGGTTAGCTATTAACGAGAAAAAAAGAAATAAGAGTTAGGTATTCAAATAGTATCGATGACCAATGTTCGAAATATTCTCTTATTATGAAACTAAAACGTATTATAATAAAAATGCTATTAAATGACTCGGAAATACTAATAAACCACAGCTAACACAAAGCTATTAAATAAAGGAACCAAGAATATATCGGCTTAATATTTGAACTCATATTTTCGTAAACGAACGATACGAAAATGTGATTTTAAAACTGATCATGAAAACGTATCAGTTTATCTTTATAGGTAAGAAATCATTTACCTCTAATGATAATATCGTATTGCATAGTTCGATTGCATTCTTATTCTATTTTCAATTCGAGTGTATTCAAAATGAAAAATTTTCATTTCAGTCGAGTTATAAGGACAAGTTGGTTTGAATTTTAGGTACAATTTGACTGGTATCCTTGTCTTTTGATGTATTTATTAGTCACATGTCTACCTCGTATAGTTTGTCACATTCATCCAGCTGAAACTTACCAATGGTGTTATCAGACTGCAGTAATCTCACAATCAGTTCTCCCAAGGTTTTTTTTTTGAAAATATTTCAATACTTCTCGTTGGTGAATTATACCTAGATAACAATCTACGGATTTTCATTCGAAAATATTTACGATGGTAATTTTTCATTGATGGATTGGTATTATCGATGGAGATAGGTTAGGTATTTACAGGATGTACGATCATATACCTAAGTGAGAGTTTACGAGTAAATTCTACGTACATTATGACTTACGAGTTACCTAACACGACGTATGAGAAAAGATGGCCATTTCGTATTACATACTTCTATGTACTTACAAGTCATTGGTTTATTAATCGATCGAATAATTGACGATAACATTCGACGTACTTCTCTACACAGACCTATGTACGTAATACGTCATAATCGTGCGCTTTTTGTAGCGTCAACAATAATATTATAACGACGAGAATTGAATTTTTTGCATATTTGGCATTTTTAACATATGATTTATCCCCTCGAATAACCTCCAGCTATGGATATTCTAAGTCTAGGTACCAGGTACCATCATTAGTATAAATTGTTCTTTCTCCAGCCTACTCGAACCTAATTTTTAACAAAATTACAGCGTACGTAGGTTCGTTGAACAGTTGTCGAATAATTGTATCATTGGCCTAAGGTAAACCGCGTATTGCAGAAGACGTCACATGTTGATAGCTCTAGGTACATGCATCTACGGAAATAGAGTGAGATATGAAATATTTATTTGTATAATACGCATCGCTAGCTAAGCTAGGTACCTCTTTAGACCCACACAAGACCATGGTTTACACAGTTGACGCATTAATAGAGTCATTGTTGTCAGTAGGCGAGAATTTTTGAAATTTGCTCATTGCTCAAATGAACGTTATGTTACAATAGGTACGTGTTATCTGTAACGTGTTTTTTTTTTTTTCGATACGCTCAGTGTGAAGTGATGTTAACACGCCGCCACGTCCTATCGTATTATGACCCGTTAAAATGTCAACTTTCTAGGAAGATTGCAAGCTGGTGTAGTCCTATATCGTCAATGTATGTGTTTTTTCAAACCCCAAACAGCGAAAAGTTACAAGTACCTGGGTATTCGTATGTACCTAGGTACTTGGAGTGCACCTGCGCAAGTGTTCGATGCAGACTCGTCGGGTTTTTTATCGATAATTATTCCGCCATTTTATACTCTCGCATAAACGTTTCGAATTTCTGATCGTTTATCTGTTAACTATTCTGGTCTCTTGCTCGTCGAGCAAAAAAAATTATCGGCATAGATAATGTTTTGAATTATTACGTGTAGACGTAAAGGTTGATAAGATGACCGCAATTTTAGACTTTTTTACTCTGTGTACACGACTACACGCTGAAGAGGTATCTCATTTTGGTGTGAAAAAAAAATCATGGTTATCGGTGATAATACGAGGTGATTTATGCGGTCTCGTAATTCAACTGCGTTCTATGTGTCGAGTTATCTATACGTGTTGTTTTTCTGTTTTTTTTTTTTTTTTGGAATTGTCGCCATGTGTGGGGAATTTCCGTTTCTAGAAGTATTCACGTTTGAATGTTTTTTCATAAGGAGAGGATGTGATGGATTTGCAGAGAACAATGGATAGTTGGATGGTCTTCAATTGATTTGTGCTCTCTTTGCACTTCCTGTCTATGTCCAACCCTCTTGTTTCTTTCAAATGTGTAAGATATCGTTTGAAAGTTGAGGCTTTGCAGAGAATAGTGAATGGTTTGAAATTGTGTCTTGTTATCGTTGTATGTACTGGTTCTCTTTCTCCCGCCTAATCACTGTTTCGTGTACATCTGTAAGATATGCATTCCAGAGTTGAAACTTATCTTCGATCTTTTGTACAAATTGTTGATATTATGTCTGCATACGAAGATATTCAGTCTCTTATGATACGATACGTTCGATATCACTCTGGTATAATTGTACACATATTTGAGCTAATCGACAGTTGAAGAATAAGTCCATTTCGCTGTCTAGAATGTGCTTACTATACGTATTCTGAACATGCTCTCGATTAAAGAATGTTTTTTTTACAGGGTTAGCAAATACTCGAGAATCTTCTCCCGCGGTGCCGGGAAATTCTTAGAAAACTCTCCCATATTGAGAATATTCTCGAACATTTGAGCATATTATTTTTTTGCTCAAAATTTGTTGAAAATATCGTAGAAATGGTTAAAAAATCACGAATTGAATCGACAAAAGTTGTAAACCTAACAATCATTCAAAATATGACAAAAATAATCAAAAAAAAAACATGAAAATTGTCAAAAATATTATTGAATTTATCAAAATGTCAACTAAAATCAGCAGAAATGTATAGAAAAAAGCTCAAAATTCATTAAACGTCAAAAAGTCAAATTTCGACACAAAATCTAAATTTTTCAAAGTTTAAAAGTCAACTAACACTTGATAAAATTGTTAAAATCGAAAAAGCCAGGATTTCTGAAATTTTCCAAGTTTAAAAAATCATTTGAAATCAGAAAAATTTTTCAAATCTAAAAAGTGTGACGTGTTTGAGTGACAAAATGTCAAAATCAGGTTGATCTTTGAAATTTTTCAAGAACAATAAGTGAATAGAAATTTGTAAACTTTTTCCAATTTTCGATTCAGTAAATATTTTTCGAGTTATCGTCGAAAAATCGTTTCGCGAATCTGCGATTTTTCACATTTTTCCATTTTCCGCGCGAACGATGCATTTTTCGCGAAAATTTATAAGGACCAAAATTATAGCCCGTAAAATTTCCTTTCCGATATGCGCCCTCAGATTTTCGATTCGACGAATATTGTGATGGTAGGGGAAAAGGGATAGTTGTGTTCTCATGAATTATAGAGCAGTCTGCTCCGTCAGGTGATTTGGAGCCATCTGTGAAAATTCTGACGAAGTTGTGATATTTATTAATGAGATGATTGCAATTTTGAATACATGTAGATGATTTTTTCAAGCCAAAAAAAAATCGTTTCAACTCTCAAAAATTTCCCAAATTCAAAAAAACGTCAAGTAAAGTCTAGTGTCCGACGTAATGGGGAATTTCGTGACCGAATTTTTAGATAGATCCAATACAATTTCCGTGTTACAAAATGCCTAAAATGAGCGTGATTTCTGATTTTTTACCAACTGCAGGAAGTCGTTTGAAATCTCAAAAAAAAAAAAAAAGTCAAGTCTAAAAAAACAAGTCTAATGGTCTAATGCTGAAAAAATGTTTTGAAGTCAATGTGAATTCTGCAATTTTGCAAGTTCAAAAAGTCAAATTAATCCAACGTAATGTGCTGTCCTCTTACAAAATTTTCTGAAACATAGAAAATCAGAATTTCTGGAATTTTTCAAGTCCAAAAAGTCTAAAGTGAGAAATTTAAAAAAAGTGTGACGAAATTACGTAAAAGTCAGCTTCCTTTTTGTAGTTTTCTGTTCAAAAAGTCGTTTGAAATTTGAATAATTTTTCTCCAAGTCCAGAAAGTCAAAATGTCTAAAAGCCATCGATGAATCGAAGTTCAAAAAGTCAGAATTCCGGAAATTTTTCAAATCCAAAAAGCCTAAAGTCATCTTTAGAAAATTTTAGTCTAAAAAGTAGTTTGAAATATGAAAAATTTTCTATCCAAAGAGTCGTTGCGAAATCTTTGATTTGAATTTGAAATTCGCACAGGAATCAGTTTTCAACATTTTTCAGAATTTTAACAACGATTTTTGGATGATGATGTAAGTATCTGATGTTTTATTTAAAGGAATGGGTAAAATTTTGTCAAATTCTTCTTCGTACATTATTCAGTGAGTATTTTCGAAGGAAAAATTTTTATTCGGTGCATTTTTCGAACAGGAATTAATTAAACAGCAGTTTGGCCCTACACCGATTTTTAAAATAATCTTACTAATTTGCAATCATTCTCTCAAATTTTTCATTTTCAATTCTTGTATTGAGATCATGATAAGGGTGAAAATTTTTCTTCCGTTGCTTGCAAGGTAATTAAATTTTTCGACGAAAGGAATCGTCATTTTTCAAAAAAAAATTTATTTATCTTGTAAACTACAGATTTCCTTTGCTAATTTTCAGTTCAAATCAAAATTTTTCAAATAATCTCTCCATTTTGTTTTTTATTTAATAAAAGTATAAAAAATTTTGATTTTTGATCATTTGTGGCCTTGAAATATCTGAATTACAAACCCAAAATTTAAACTTCTTTTTTTTCAAAAATTGCAATTATAAAAAAAATGAAGGGGGTAAAAATTCAAATTTCATCCCTCAGATCTTTCTTCGGCACAAAAGGGTTAAATATCTGAAGAACCTTACAGACGATAAGTTTTTTGAGGAAGGGGAGAAAAGACACTCCGAATTGTGGATATTTTTGGTTTCTCGTACAAAAAGTTATAAAACATACCTATTAGCCTGGATTTTTACGATTTTTTAAAATATTTTATCAAAAAAATCGTAAAATTTTTCTTTTTTATTACCAATAATATTTTTTATGTTTCGTACACCACTTACCGAAATTTTTACAAAAAACCTTGAATGATAAAATTAATTTCTTTTTTCGTTCCAGTTTTCTTAATTTCTTTGAGATTTTAGCAAAAAATCATAAAAAACAAAAATTCAGAGTTCACTTGGGTTTGTGAGGTCAAAATTTCCGAAAATTTCCGCATTCATTTTTCGTACATTTATACTTGAGTTAGTATTAGTTACTCGACTTTTCATTTTAAAAATTTTTGTCTCGGAGAGGAAGGTAATTTTACTCCAAATCAACCCCCTCTCCCCTCCCTCCAGTCTTCATATAATCCAAAATAGATTGAAATCAGAAATATGAACTCGGTTTAACAAAATATTGAAACGATCGAATTAGAAGTAAATTTTGTTCTATTAATAGAAATAGTTGAAAGTCTCTTTATTCAAACTTCCAGCATTGTAGAACTAAACTAGAATAATGAAAAACGGATAGAAAATAGATGTTCGTCGTTTATTCGTCAGAATTAGCGTAGAATGGAATGCTCGATACTTATAGAAATAACTAAAGATAGATAATTTGATAAGTACGTATAAATGCTACGACGATGAGCTAGATGGTTCTGTTGAGGCAGGCTCTACTTTTGGCTCTGAAGGAATGACTTCTGCTGGTGGTTTAAATGGCACACTCGCCTGAGGTATGACTCCGCTTTTGAGGTATCTTTCGATTTGGGCGATTGCATGCTTAACTTTTTTCGCCCTAAAAGCACATCGCAATGTTAAGGGCTGATTATTTTATGAACAAAAGTTAGTAGGTATTACTTTTTTTTTTTAATTTCGATACGTTGCGTTACTGGTTTTCAAGAGTTGGTTAATTTTTGGCAAAAATACAGGCGATCATCCAACAGATACTTACTGAAATGATCTTCGAGCCATGGCTCTCCTAGAATAAGCCCTGCCAGGATACACCAAATGTCTGTGAACTTTACCTTTTATGAAGCGTTTTGGATTGTATTTTGGCTCCACTGGCTGGATAAGTACAAATAATACGGGGTAAAATTACTTTCAAGGTTATTGAACGATGGAAAGATGGGATTTTTATTATTTTAAAAAAACTTACCACTTTGTGGGACATTTTGAACGAGAAGAATAGAGCACGGTAAACGAAGACGAAATAATATAATCGATATGAATACACATATGCATATGACGATCAATGATCAATAAAAGCTGTGTAAAATACTGGTGTCTAAAGCGTACCAAAACGAGCCTTTTTTTTCGGACCACTTCGGAAGACTTCGAATCATTTCGCTGGAATTTGTATATTTTTATCTCGTTGATTTCTATTCTATCACTATCACTACCTCTACATAATGTACGGTATATTACATGGCCAAGGATAGTGGAAATGGAAGAAGGGAGAAAGAAGGGGGTTTTGAGAATAAAATCAGTTCCATGGTTTTTCTATAGCACGATAATACAAATAATAGGTACCTACTTATGAAATCGTGAAGTATCATTATCTGTTGAGTATCTATGTTTCTCAAGTTATTGCATACGTACATTCGAATAATAAATTTTAATTTCCATAAGCCACTAACGAAGCGTTTTTATTGTATTTTCGGAAGTACCTACCTAATTTTTTAATGTGTTTATTTTCAACTGTTTAGCTGGAAAGACGAAGAAGTGGATAACAATTGCGTTGTTCGTGCCAGAGGATTACCTTGGCAGTCGTCTGATTTAGATATAGCGAAATTTTTTAGAGGATTGAATGTCGCCAAGTAAGATTTTTCTCTTTGCAGTTTGCATCTTTATATTGCCGAATTGATCCGGATTCGTGATGTAATTTTTTCTTCTCGATTTGCAGAGGTGGTGTGGCTCTTTGCTTAAGTCCACAAGGAAGACGGAACGGCGAAGCTTTAGTAAGATTTATTAATCAAGAGCATAGAGATATGGCTCTCAAAAGACATAAACATCATATAGGTAATCGTTACATCGAAGTATATAAAGCATCTGGCGAAGATTTCGTCAATGTTGCCGGAGGTGAGTTCTGGACCAATGATTTAATTTTCCCATAGGTCGAGAATTATTATAAAACTTTTATTAATTCGAGTAAATTTTTCAAAATTTAGGAAACAACAATGAAGCTCAAGCATTTCTCACTAAAGGAGCTCAAGTTATTGTTCGAATGCGTGGGTTACCATACGACTGTACAGCTAAACAAGTGGTAAGATTTGAAAACAAATTCTGTTTATAGTTTTTTGCTAAAATTAAGTTGTTTTAATCGAAATGATAATTGTCATTTACAGATAGAATTTTTCGAAACCGGCGGCGAGGAATCGTCGTGTAAGGTTATGGATGGTGACGATGGTGTGCTTTTTGTCAAAAAACCCGACGGAAGAGCCACCGGAGACGCTTTTGTATTATTTTCGAACGAAGACGATGCTCCGAAAGCTCTGAGTAAACATCGCGAATTAATAGGAACGAGGTATATCGAGTTGTTCCGAAGTACTACCGCCGAAGTTCAACAGGTGAGGTTTTATTCTTGAATTTATACGTATTTTAGCTGATTTTTGAAGATCGAAGATCAGCTGTGAAATTTGAACCGTCGATTTTATGGTATTTCTTTATTTATATGTAAATCAAAATTTTGTCGACACGATAAATCTCGTAATAATTGATGGAATGAGCTGAAATTTTTATAGGAGGTTCAATACTGCTAGGAATAGAAGCCTATAAATTCTGAGAAAAATCGGTGAACCGGTTCCAGAGTTATTCGTGATTGAATTTTTCAAAAGTCTTTAACACCTGAAATAGAGCAGTTGCGAGAAATATGTAAATGACCTTTTTAATAGTGCTTGAAAAGACGCATAAAAAATGTTATATACAAATTTCATTTTTATGAACCGGTTCTCGAGTTATTCTCGATTGAAATTTTCAAAAACCTCTAGCACCTAGAATAAAGCAGTTACGTGAAATATGTAAATAATTTTTTTGATAGTGCTTGAAAAGGCGCAGAAAAAAGTTTATATACAATTTTTATTTTTATGAACCGGTTCTCAACATATACGTGATTGAAAATTTCGAAACCTATCACAGATGTATTCATTTTGTGAATTAAAAAATAAATGCTTAGCAAAATTAGGATTTAAAACTTTTGCAATGCCTATTCACATACTTACTTTTGATAGGTAACAACATTGCGAAATTGAATTTTTTAAAGTAAAATTTTGTGATGCTGGTGTAGAAAATCAGCTTTTTGACGCAGTTACTGCGTAAGAGTTTTTTTTTCCATTTTAAAAATTGAATTACAGATGATTGAAATTAAATGAAATGCAAATGTATTGGATATTTAGATTTTTTTTCTGCAAAGTACGTTTACAAATATTGAACAATTTTATTATTCAGTGTCCAAATCTGTTATGAATTTTTAGCTTGCTTGTAATATATGTACCTACCTACCTACCTACTTACTTATCTTGTTTAATAATTATTGTATTTGTTTATTATTGCTATCACGGATGAAATTATTTTTGGGGTAAGCTATCACGTCTGTCAACTAATTAACGAGATCACATTTACTTAGAATAATTATCTAATTTGCATTCAAGAATATTTATTCGATTCTGCCAAAAACATTCACAACATCACAATTGCAATAATGATTAAGTATACCTACTTATTCCCCTATGCCTGGTTTTATTTTCACATTAGACGTTTTAAAATTGGATAAATTGTAAAGATGTAAAATGTGATCGATAATTTCCATCGATTTGGTAACTCGTTACAAAATATCAAAACTTTTTTTCCAAACCAACACGACGACGTTCTGTAATTGCATTGTTATGTTAGACCTACCATAGTTTTGCAAACGTACGCGTACATTTGTTTGTACAAAAAGTTATGTAAATGAGTAATTCAGTATGATTTTCAAGTTCACTCTATTGTTATTTTTTTAATCGCTTCGTAGTTATAAAATCGACGAAAGAAAATACCGCCAATTTTTGCCAAGATTGTATATAATTTTTCCAACAATTTTTTTTCAACTCTTGTGTACTCGGACATGACGTTTCTGCAGTATCTTTCCGTTTGGTTTGCTGAGTACGTCGAACGAGAATAGAGTGTTGGATTTCCTAAGAAAATGCGCCTCTTGGGTGATTTTTGTCAACTTGACGATTAATTGATTCCGTTAATTTCGCAGAAAATTGAGTATCATTGTGTACGAAATGATGCACCAGGGAGGTCTAAGCGTGTGATATTAATCGAATATTTTTGTAACTTGATCGTTTATTATTGAAATTAGTTTATAAATGGAATTTGTGTGTATGTGAGGAGTTGAGATGACGTAATTTGTTACGATTGAACGATCTTTTTTTTTCTGTAGATATTCTAATATTATTATGATGTATGATGTAGAAATTGTATTTGCACATAGATTAATGATTCATTTGATTTGCTTCTAGGTGCTGAATAGAACGATGGAATCGACTCAAACTCCTGCTGCTCCACCTCTTCCTCCGATGCCCCCTCATTTATCATTTTTACCGCAACATGTAATAACCAGCGGGACGAGAAAAGACTGTGTACGATTGAGAGGACTGCCATATGAAGCTTCGGTCGAACATATTTTGGAATTTTTAGGCGAATTTGCCAAGAATATTGTTTTTCAAGGTGTTCATATGGTGTACAATGCCCAGGTAAGTGGTTCGAAATCGTATCAAAGAAGCAGAGACGTATGGGCTGGAATAGGAAATAAAGTCTTTTGATGGGTTGAACGTGAATGATTTTCCTGGATCTTTTATTTTCCATTGACGTTCAAAATTCGATTTTTTCGTGTCTAAAAAAATTAGAAAATAGTAATTGCACATTCATCCACTGTTCTGTACACAAATTGTATAAAGAATAACTAAAAATGTGCTATATTAATGAATACTTCGGCGTATCTTTGTGGTTATCCAATGATCTCATAGTTGCCATTAGTATTCGACATTTCTTTTTGTGAAAAATTCTCAAACTTATACAGTGTAATAGTTGAAGAAAACAAAGAAACTGCAGATTCAAGAGATAATCAGTCGATAGGTAATTTATGTGATCAGGAAGGTTTTCAACGAGGAAAAAAAATTCATCGACGTGCTGATCACATTAAATTTTGAAAAAATACTCAACATTTTATACTAAATGGCCCTTCTGAAAAGCTGAAAAGGACAGTTTAAAATTTTTCATTCTGCTTGAATACTCGAAAAGGAGGGGGGATGAGAAATTCTGTGATAAAAGTTGTGGGTTTCATTGGAAAATTGGTTTTGGTTTTCAGTTTTGATATTTTAAGACTTCTGGTTGTGGTTGGTGGTTTTGATCGTTCAAATTTTTGTTTTGATTGTGCAATTTTTCGGGTTTTGTTTCTCATTTTGAAACTCATGGTGGTAGAATTTTGGCTATTTTTTGTAAAAATCATTCCTTCTAATCAGTTTTGATTTCGGTTTTGATAGTTTCAATGGTTTCAATACCTCCATTTTTTGGTAGTTTTTTATTTTGGTTTTGACATTTTTTCTTCCTGGTTTCGGTAATTTCGATTTTGATTTTGAAAATAATTTTTTTCAAATTCATTTTTTTTTCATTTTTAAAAAGGCAATGCCCCCTCCCACCGCAATTTAATGGCCAAATTGCAAAATCACTGAAATAGCATTTTAGCAAAATGTGGTATGTCTAAAAATTGGCGAATGTGATGCGATCTGTGATACCCATGGAAAAGTCGTAATTAAAAAAAAATGTTTTACCTCCTCAGATTCTCCATGGTTTTCTGCTCATTTTACTGAAAACCGGAGTGTGCTAGGAGCTTTCATTATTTTTTAAATAATTTTTCAAAGTTTGAAAACTTACAATTTGAATTTTTCAAAATTTAAAAAAAAACAAATTGTAGACTCTTAGCTATCCAAAAATGTGAAAAAATTGAAACATTGCTCTCCTGTAAAATTTTGTTTTCCAACTTCTTCATGGGGTTCATAGATCTCAATTCAAATTATGTAATCCAAATTAAACATAGGACATTTGGAACAAAGACAGACCACTTCTTGCTAAAAAGAAAAAAATTAACATTGGGCATACCTACCTTGGAATATTGTAGAATAGAATTTATAATATTCATTGGTTTCGTGCCCTTACTCCGATTTTAATTAATTTTGGACATCAGCTGTGTAATTTATTCGAAGAAAAAAAAATAGGGGGGTGGAAAACAGAAATGAACCACAGCATCACCAAAACCGACTTGATTTTCTTTTTGGTTTTAAATCGGTAGTGGTGGTTCAGATTTTGTTATATTGAATTGAGTTTTGATGGTTGTTGTTTTCTAAGTTCAGTTTTTGAATAGAGAATTTCCACTAAACTTTTTTGGAGGATTTGGTTTTTTCACACTTAATCGGTTTTTGGATTTCAATTTTGATCTATGCAATAATTTTGAAAATTTATACGGATGGGTTGGGTTTTCATTTCTTCTTTGTGGTAAAAATTGGTCGAGATGTTTTTTTTTTTTTTTTTTTGTTATTAATGAAAAAAGTTCCTGGTTTTCTTGGTTCGATTTGGATTTGGATTTTGGTCCCAACCTCTAGGGATATTAAATCTCCAAAATTTCTGAAAAATGGTATTTTATTGGGGGAGGGGGAAGTGAACTTAATTGCAGCAGAGCTTGGTTTTCCGATTTTTCGAATTGTAAGATTTTTCATGTAATTTGTAAATTAAATCAATTCATTTGTTTTTTCCAATAGATCTATTTGTAATTTTTTTGAGCATGTTTCAAACTTTTTTATTACCTAGTATTTGCTATTTTAGAAAGTTCAATACATGGGGAGGAGAAGAGCTTGATTTTTTCAATATTTTTATTTGAAAAGGGTAATGGGCAGGATTTCATTTTATTCATTCGATTTTCAATAGAATAAATCTAAATCTTAGTCAAATTACAGAGAATTTCTTTTGAATATTTTTAGGCCTTTTTTTTTGTAAGCAGTGATCAAGTAATTTTCATTTTTCATGAAAATGAACTAAATGGTAGCAGAGCGTGGTTTTTCAATTTTTCCGCTGTACCTATAACATATTGCTAATTTATTTCATTTCTGAACACATTTACATGCTCACTTAAAAACTTAAATCAATTCCTCTCCTCCCCCCCGCCCTCCTTTGAAAACTTCATTGTGGAATGCTTTCTCGAAAACAGCAATTCTTGTGCGTTCTATCTGCAAGTATATTGTGTTTTTTTTAAATTTTGATCCTCAAAATAGGAGTTTGTCCAAAAAGCTGTTCTTTTGGGGTCTCTGTATGATTACCTGTACGTCTTTGGCTTTTCTCTTAGTAAATTTAAGAAAAAATATTTGAAAAACCAACTGAAATCTAATACTTACTTTGCTATGTTCGATCAGGGCCAACCTTCGGGCGAAGCATTTATCCAAATGGATTCCGAACAAAGCGCGTACGCGGCCGCGCAGAACAGGCACCACCGATACATGTACTTCGGCAAGAAACAACGCTACATCGAAGTGTTCCAATGCTCCGGCGAAGACATGAGTCTGGTGCTAACCGGAGGAATACCCGCTTCGAGCGCTCCTCTATCGCCAGTCGGCAAAACCCTACTATCACCGGGTATGTTGAATTCGCCAGCATTAATACCCTCTACTCCGAACGCTGCCGCCTCTGGCGCCATACCGCAAAGCGGCTCGGCCGCTGCGGTGGCCGCGGCCACGGCCGCGCTAATGCCGCAGCAAAACACTCCGGCCACGGCGGCCGTCACTTGGGAGCCGATCCAAGCGCAAGTGGCAGCTTTGCAAATACAACAACAGTACGCCTTGGCCCAAGCACAGGCTATCCGCTCTCAGCAGGAGACCGCCTGGTTAGTGAATCAGTTGGCCGTCCAGCAACAGTTACAACAACAAATGCAGCTGGCGGCCTTGGCTAATGCTCAAAAATCGCCTTGGGGTGAATTGAATTCCGCTAATGCTTCATTTCTTCAAGGCATTCACCCGTCTTCGACCGTAACTCCGGTCAATTCGGTGGTTACGCAGTCGATGGCTGGTAACCAGGCTAATTCTAAAAAAGCCTTGATGCCTCCCGTATATCCCGTCTCGAACGCCGCTTTACAATTGCCTCAAAATAACGTCGCCACCTCTACCAATCAGCCCTTCTTTCTTATCAACTTCCCCAGGTTCACATCGCCCATGCAATCATATCCGTCGAAAGTTACCGGCGTCACGTCTACCTCGTCCGCCACCCAGGCTATTCCTTCGGCCGCAGCAGCCGCAGCTGCTGCCTTCAATGCCCAGCAAAACGCCTTGATCGCTCCTTCTATCCAATACACAGCTTCTTCTATATTGAAACGATCGCGAGATCATGCATTCGGCGCCGAAGTCGGCTCGTCCCATAATCCTTCCGGCGTCGCCGTCAAACAACCTTATTCTATGTCCCTTACGCCCACCAATTCGGCAGCAGGCGTATTTACCATGCCACCCCTGCAGCAGCCACCTCCCCAGATACCTCCGCCATTACCTCCGATATCTTCGCAAACCATGGCTTTTCCATCTACCCAATTTTACGCTCCTAATTGAACCGTGTGTAGGCCGAATTGATTCTTTTTCGCTCGACTCGTCGATCATTGTATTATAATTTCGATCTGCGTTCGCATCGATCCTAGTTAATTGATTTTCCCAATGGTTATTTATTCGCATCTTCCGAGGAAGCGTGCTACGCCCTTGCAAAACGTTGGTTTTATTCACTTGTCCATACCATAACTTAACTCTTTTTATATATCATTATTATCCTTGAACGGTTATTATTTTAATTTCTGCTGTTATTTCTATTTTTCTTGTTATTTGTTAATAATTTAACAATCGTAAAGATTACCTTACGAGATACGAGGTTTGAGGATATTTCTATCTATTTTTCCACCCTCAATCGCTATTCTAACCGGTAGCTTTATGGTCGTATACGTTTTTCTCGTTAGATTATGAAACTGGTGCGACTCGCCGTTGGTTCGTATGTAGTTATCGTTCGATTATTTGACTACTAACAATATTAGCCAAAAAAATACGCCAAAAAATTGAAAAATTGGTTCGACACGAACCAAGCGTACGTTCGTCCTTTTCCTGTAAATAATTAACTCGTTGGAATTCTATTTTCAATACGATTGTACCATTATGTGATATAATATTCCATAATTTATTCCAGATTTTATATTATCGCTCATTTTATTCATCGATTCGTTTTATTCTCTCAATTTCATTCCATGAGAACTTATTTATGGGCTCATTTGTCTCGTTTTTAAAAAATTAATTATCATCTGGTACTTTAAAATGGATGATAGCGTAATATTTAGGTACCTAGATCTCCGGTTGATTTGTGAAATCAAAACGAAAACAAAGTACGAGTACTTAAACCTTTTAATCTAACATTCCTTCGTTGGTTGTGTGTGTGTGTGTATGTATTTGTCTCTGTAGCACTAAAACTAAATACCTACCTATATGGCCGATAATATTTAAGAAATGTTATCGGTCCAGGTGTTTTTGTTTCTCTTCTATGTGTTTGAATGGAAAATACTTCCATTGTCTTTATTTTTAATTTACTTGGTAATGTTATTTTAATGGAGGTTGTATTTTTAACATAATTTTTAGAAAGGTTTCCACGTACTAGTTGGCTTGGTTATGTGGAAAAATTTCTATACGAAGGTGCATCTTTAGATTTTTTTAGTTCTATGTTTTCTTCCTATTGATTTTTTTGTACAGTTTTTTTTTCTAATTTAAGGATTCGGTCGACGAAGCTGGAAGCTAAAGCACGTATGAAATATCTTCGACGATTAGCTCCAGCTTCGGTAACCGTGTCGTTTCTTATCATATTTTTTTTTTAGTACTACGTGTGATCTTTATAAACACCTTGGGCTTTTGCGGATGCGTTATTTTCTCTTATAATCCTCAATTGGGTTTTGGATCTGGATGGGAAATGTAAAAAATTGCGATTTTCGATTATGTATACCTATCGGTGTCGGTAATATGAATTTTTACATCTGTTAACCGCGTGTGTAGTGTCGAAATGTACGCTTGATTACGTGATTATTTTTCGTATGTGAATTGAAAGTTCGCCTTTGCTATTTATACCTATGTTTATTTTATTTCTTGGATTTTTTTTCTTTTTTTTTTTTTTGTAAATTATTTACCTGTCTCATCGCAAATCGGTATGCAGTTTGAAAGACCTAAGTGTTAACTTGGTGGTGGAAGATGAAAATCGAGTCCGGTCAGGGCCACGTGTCGTATCGAGTCAAGGTAAAAGTTTTCTTTATTTCGTAGTAGTTTGTTGAATTTCTGAGTGTATCAGCAGACGTTGGAGATGCTTGGGAAATGGTTATTTACGTATGTAAATTTAGCTCACCTTTTTTTTTTTCTCGAGGGTTTATATACGATTTGGTATCGTGTCATATTTTCGATGGAATTGTGTATGTGCATTATCTTCATTTTTTTCTAATGTAAAGAAAGGGATCTAATCGCGGGTAATCTAGATGGATTATTTTTACACGAAATGATTTACATACGTGGAATGATATCGCGGCGTATTTTTATTCCAAAAGTATTAGTATATTGGGGCTGATGTTGGTGTGATTTTGATTATTTTGCATAGAAACACAAAAAGTAGATTTTTTAACGACGATTCTCAGATAGGTACGTACTTTTGACCTGTTTGAGTCTTGTTTTTTTTTACTCGTAATTTGGTATTGTGGTATAACAGAAAATGTCGCATGGAAATATTTTATTTATTGGAATACTTACTCGATATTTTTATTGCTTTTAATTTCTCATTTTTTTTTATCAGTTCTGTTTTTTTTTAACACCAAATGTGTAAGTCCACTTATCTCGTATATGCTTTTCTACTTTATAAATTTCACTATTGAATAGTTACGGTCTCTGCAAAGAAATCAAAGGTTTGCTTCTAATAATTCGTCATTTTACATTATTATGTAACCTTAGCAAGTGTGTAATGATCATTTAGATCATGCTGCATGCCAAAGTTGTGTTTTCAGCGTTTACCCAGATTGATAGTCACACTTTTGGTGCGTATTTTTATGACAGGGTGTTTATAGGATCGTGGAAGTCGTGGAAAAGTTATATATTATGCAAAAAAAATTGAGAAGTCGTAGAGAAATCATGAATTTTTTACTTTTTATTGGGAAAAATTCACATTGGGTTATAATTAATTTGAATTTTATTTTTTGTGTTTTTTTTTGTCAAATTAAAAAAATTTTCTAGAGAAAAAAATATTTGATTTGTAGAAAAGGTCACGGAAAAAATCATAGAAAATTCATGGATTTCCAAAAAAATCCAGATAGACACCCTGGAATGATTTTCTTTTCCAGAAATGGATAATTGTCCCTTTAGAAGTCTGGAAATTAATTTTAAAACTGTGTTATTTTACTAGACCAAGCCCTGCTCATTAAATTTTGGACTGAAAAAATTCTCCGAGTTGAAAAAAACACATAAATAAGACAAAAAATATTTTTCACCAACCTCTAGGACAAATGTACCAACTGTAACCCTCCTCCCCTCCCCTCCCCTCCCTACAGAAAAGCCTGTACTAAATGTCCAGTGAGGGGATGTCAAGATCGATTTGCTAAATTAAGAACTTAATAATTTCTATGATAAACGCAGCTTTTATCTTGCCTTTGCAAAAATCTCGACCAGGTACATTTTAAACCTTGAAAATTAAAAAAAAAAAAACTATTTTTTGTTGATTTTTTGACTAGCTTCAAAATTGAAGGGTTACGAACGTACATCGAATCAGGAAAAATGAAAAGAAATTGTAATCATGGAAATGAATAGCATTTCAAAAACTGAACTAATAATTTTATGTTTATAATTTTTTGTCCAAAGCCAAAATTGAAGGAGCTAATTAAAATTTTTGAAGTCAGTAAACGTCAAAAAATTCAAAATTTTATGACCTTTTTAGCTTTATACGTTACTTAATTCCTTTAATTTGAGTGTTGGGCAAAAAATCATCATAATTGAATTTGTTCAGTTTTCAAAGTAATCGGTACTCATTTCCATGACCCATTTCTTTAGAAATTCTTCGTTTGCAGCGCCTTCAATGTTGAAGTTGAGCAAAAAAAATCATTAAAAAACAGCTAATAATGTTTATGTTCAATTTTCGAAGTATTACACTTTCCACTTGCAATTAATTTTTTTTTCAAAAGACATTTGTCCCATTGATTGTAAAAATATGCTTTATATTGATCTGATCCCCCCCCCCCTGGTAGTTCACAATTACATCGAAATTTCGGGAGGGGAAGTGTCGACATCTAATCACCAATATGTACTGTTTTATTCAAAAAGAACCACTTTTAGAGAGAGAGTGAAACAACTTGTTGGTCCCCCCCCCTGGTAGCTCACAATTACATCGAAATTTCGGGAGGGGAAGTGTCGACATCTAATCACCAATATGTACTGTTTTATTCAAAAAGAACCACTTTTAGAGAGAGAGTGAAACAACTTGTTGGTCCCCCCCCCTGGTAGCTCACAATTACATCGAAATTTCGGGAGGGGAAGTGTCGACATCTAATCACCAATATGTACTGTTTTATTCAAAAAGAACCACTTTCAGAGAGAGAGTGAAACAATTTGTTGGTCATCATCAAAGCTTCATATTGTGATACCTTCCCCACGAATTGCAATTTTTAAGCTTTTTACAGGCCTTCATGCATTTTTTTTAATTTTATAGTTTATTTTAAGAAATGAAGTAACATCGAAGACGAATTTTTGGAAAATATGATCTATTTTCTTTCCAGATTCCTTAATTATTTTTTCATGAAATTTCTAATGAGTTAAGTATAACGACGAAACGAGAATTTTGAAAATTATTTGGTCTCTTTGGCCATCTTTCCAAGGGCATTCATTTTTCAAAGCAAACTATTCATCTTAGGGAGTAGGAGGGGGGGGGGGGTCAAACTTAATTCGAGGCAGAAAATTTCCTTTCTGAATTAGGTATGGTTAATATTATCAAAAGATGAAGAAAAAAAAGTAAAAAGTAATATTACTCGAGCAAATTGAGAACAAAAATGTTGCAAAATTCATTTGTTTTTCAAACCTTTAGGGGGAGGGGGCGTTATTCAGGTGCTGGAATATCGTACAAAATAACTCATAAATGATTTAATAGATTCGAGGGTATTTTAAATAAATATCGGATCAAGAGAGCTTATTGCCATACCAGATAATTATCTTCGTGATTAAATGGGAATTTCGGACAAATTCGAGTGTTCGATTTTTATTAATTTTTCCTGCCGTTTTATTTTCATACGTAATATTGAATCGTGTGGTAATTGTGAAAAAGCGAAAAATACGTGTTCTAGTGAAACAACTCAGACAAACTGAACAAAGACGAACATTTCTTTTTACATGGAAAAGTCAATTATGTTTTTGATAATGTACCTACTTACACCTATTAATTCATTTTTAAACATTGACTTCAAAAAATGTTACCTACGATTTAGAAAAAGAAAATTAAAGTTTTACAAAGAGTAAAATAACTTTTCTCAGTTACAAAAAAAAAAAAAAAAAATGAAATTCAGAAATAATTTTTACATTCGAGTTAATTACGTATTTGCGAGGAAGAGAAAATATATTTTCGCAAAGCTTAAAAGGTGCTTTTTCGTTTTGTTTTATTGTTGATTGAACGGCGCGGCGTGCGATAACCGTGTTACTATAATATATTTAAAAAAAGGTCATTTATGGCGGATTGTATAGTTGATATTATGATTAGGCTATAGTTTATCACATAGGTTATTTATTTGAAAGTGAATATTATTATTTTTCTCAGTTGCATTAAGCGATAATAAAAAAAAAGTAGAATGGTAACGAATTGTGTATTCTTTTTTAGCCCTTTTTTTTTAACTACCTACTTTATTCTTTCTTTCATTTTATTTATCTATTTGGGAAAATTTTTGGTGATTATGGTGATAGCGAAGTAGGTTGGGATTGAAATTTTCGACGTGACGTATTCAGACGATTGTGTTTTGTTGTTTGTTTGTCGTGTGAAAATGTACGTACCTGTTTATTATTCGTTAAGATTTTTTCCCCTCCTTCTAAAGAAACGTCGAACGTCGAAAATTTCACGTCAAAGTTTATCTATTTTTATAACTAAATTGCTTAGCATTTTAAAGGTGTGGTTATTTAAATTAGTGTAAATACCTATTCAGAGGTGATACATGCTACGATCGTATAAATTAACGATTACCTATCTGATTTTGTAACTAAATGCTCTGTCGAAATTTTTGATACGTTTGCAATATTTGTCTGGTTTGTATATGAATTTACGTGGTGAATTGGTGATTGGGATAAGATATTGGTAATTTTAGATTTGAATGATTTTTTTTTTTGTAAATACAGGGTGTTCCGGTGATAGTGCTTCGCCTTCAAATCAAAAGCAGCTACCCAAACTGCATTAGTGTATGCATGTTGGCCGACCCCAGAATTTGAAGGAGCAAATTGATGCATTAGTCGTGGTACATGTTTCAAAACGTTGTAACTCCGCTGCTAATTCAGATAGGCAATTTTTTTTCGAAACTTATTTGTAGAACTTTTTAAGCTCTACAAAATGAGTTATATTCATGTTTTGTCTAACTCTAAAATTGAAGGAGCTACAATGATTTCAATTTTCAAGTTAGGCAAAATTTTACAAGAATTATTTTCTGTTGAGCTTTATGAGCTCTACAACGTGAGCTAATAGTTCTTTGCCTAGCTTCAAAATTGTAGGAGCTACAACCATTAAAAAGATGAAATATGACATTTTTTCTCAAAATTCAATTTTTTCTTTTCAACATTTTTTCAAAATGGTCTCTCATGTTTTCAATTTTAGAGTTGGGCAATAAATTATTAGTTCATTTTGTACAGCTCAAAAAGCTCAACAAAAAATGACTTACAAAATTTTGCATAACATGAAAATTGAAAGAAATTTGAAGGCTTCATAACTCCATCTATTTTCAAGTTATGTAAAATTTTGTTAGAGTAATATTTTGTTGAGCTTTTTGAGCACTACAAAATGATCTAATAATTTTTTGCCTAACTTCAAAATTAAAGGAGCTACAACCATTAAAAAGATAAAGTGACATTTTTTCTCCAAATTCAATTTTTTCTTTTCAACATTTTTTCAAATTAGTCTCTCATGTTTTCAGTTTTGGAGCTCGGTAAAAAATCAACTCATTTTGTAAAGCTCAAAAAGCTCAACAAAATATTACTCTTACAAAATTTTGCATAACTTGAAAATTGAAGGAATTTGAAGGCTTCGTAACTCCTTCAATTTTCAAGTTATGCAAAATATTGTTGGAGTAACATTTGGTTGAGCTTTTTAAGCTCTACAAAATGAGCTAGTAATTTTTTGCCAAGTCCGAAATTGAAAAAATGAGAAACCATTTTGAAAAATTTTTGAAAAAAAATTGTAAGAAAATAATGTCACTTTTCATCTTTTTAATAGTTGTAGCTCCTTCAATTTTAGAGTTATGCTAAAAATTATTAGTTCATTTTGTACAGCTTAAAAAGCTCAATAAAAAAAACTTCTATAAAATTTTGCATAACTTCAAAATTGAAGGAGTTATAAAGCCTACAAATTTTCAAATCACTGTAGCTCCTTCAATTTTGGAGTTGGGCAAAACATGAATAAAACTCATTTTGTAGAGCTTGAAAAGTTCTACAAAAAAGCAACGAAAAAATGTTGCCTATCTACATTACCAGCGGAGTTACGACGTTTTGAAACATCTACCAGGACCATTGCATAAGTTTGCCCCTTCAAATCCTGGGGTCGGCAAACATGCATCCACTTATTTAGTTTAGTTAGCTGTATTTCTGATTTGAAGGCGGAGCACTAATATTGAAATACCCTGTACGGGGTGGTCCATTTATGAGGTCAATGGTTTTAAAAATGAAAAAAAAGAACACTTTGACTGCCAATAATTTTGAAAACTAAGCCCCCTAGAAAAAAAACGAATAGCTTTACCAGCAAGAGAATTTCAAGCTCTTCAATTTTCATCCCTTTCATTATTTTCGTGGTACCCTTAGTTTGGCCAGAAAATCAATGTTTATGAGAAATAAATTTTTTTTCTTCATTTTCGAAACCATCGACTTTGTAATAAGGGCTAAATTTCCCATAAACATGGATTTTCTGGCCAAAGTAAGGGTACCACGAAAATAATGAAAGGGATGAAAATTGAAGAGCTTGAAATGATCTTTCTTCTGTGAGAAAATAGTTTTTTTTCTAGGGGGCTTAGTTTTCAAGATTTTTGCAGTCAGAATGTTTTTTTTTTCATTTTCAGAACAATCGACCTTATAAATGGGCCATTTGTTATTTCATCAAATTCAAATCTAAAGTTAATAATATTAATCTCGAATTCACCCTATTGATGGGCTTATACGTGTTGCATGGTGTGATACATTCTCTAGTGGTGTCGTGGTATTTTTCCAAAATCAAAACCTCAATAAAATTGAATTCAATATGTCATCGTCGTGGTGTAATAATCGTCATTTATTAAATTTTTATTGGCGAAAGCATGTTTTCAAAAGACATTTTTATAATATCAAAGGCAAATATGGTTTCCTAATAGTTACCAATTTTTTTTTTACCAATATTTCTTCTCAATTTGTATGTAATTGAATAACAACGTTATGCCATTGGAAATACGTAAGTACATTATGAGGTTTTCCAAGGCACTTTGTATAATTTGAGAATGGAGAGATGAGTAAAATATGTATCTATACTATTATTTTATATTATACATATTATAATTTGGTGTTAAGGAAGCTTTTGGTGGCTTTTTTGTGTTTTAACGGCGGTTTATACGAAGATTTGCAGTGTAGCCGATCTACAGTTGGGAAAGTTCGTGTAATGCACGGGTTGGTATAAATGGACACATGGGTTTAACGGTGGTGTATGGTCTTTTCTTGGTGAGTTTCATCATTTTAATATACATATGTACGTTCTATTTATTCTTAGGCTATATAATTTAGCTACCTATATTGAATTTTTCGTTCATTTTCCTCCCCTCGACCCTATACTCAAAATAATAATAAATTATGTTGTAAATTTCATTCTGATATTTGGGGTTTTGCATGTGATTATATTCGGAAAAATATTTTCATTCGAGTAATATTATTTCGTTCATTTTCAAGTCTTGAGTAAAAAAAAAAAAAGGTCGTAGGAGTACCTACGTATAGTAATAATTTTGAATAATTTATTTTAGGTATAATTATTTTACTTTTACTAAAGAACCAATTGATTGATAAAGTATTTCGATTGCAGGTAGTACGATAATCGCAACGACACCCCATTTCACTCCTGCTCCTGCCGGATTCGCACCTTACGGACCTCCGCCAGCCATCCTAGGCGCTATCTCCGGTACTAGAGCTCCTGCGCCCACTTTTGCTCCGCCATTTACCCCTGTATTGTATTGGACTTGCCCTTCGCCACCGGTCTCGCCGCCTCATCAGCCTGCTCTGGTTATAATGCAAGGTACGCCACCTCCACCGCCTTATCCTGGTCATCACGAAGTCGCTAATTTTATACATTCGGTATCGGAGGTAATTATTGAGTGCATTGGACGAGATATACATTCCGATACCAAATTTGGCAGTGGTTTATCTAATTTCGCCCTTTTTTTGTGTGATTTTTTTTCAGTGGAGCGTTGATTATTTGACTCCAAGTCATCAGTTTAGCTCTCTTAGTTTGAGTAAGTTTGATTTTCAGTGTTTATGGTAGGGTAGCCCTTATTTTTAAGTTTTCAAAAGGTATTTCTGTTTCAATTCTTGATTGAAGTTATTCGTTTCTATGAGGAAATAAATTTTGTGTTTTTTTTCTCCCAAGTGAATTGAGTTCGTGGATAAAGGCGCTAAATTTCAAAAAATGAGAACTCGTTGAGAATTTTTAATTTTGATTTCTCAGCCTCTTCAAAAAATAAATGACGTTGAAAAAATTTCCTTTTTCCAAAAACTGAAAAAAAAAGATTTCTCATAAGTCTTAACAATGCAACTTTTTCAAAAATGGCAAATGACTTTGAAAAATTCTTGGCTGGTTCACATGAGTAATGAAAGATTTGTCATCTTATGAAATGAAGGAATTTTGACCACTAGTATTTTTCATTATGAAAGGAAAGGTAGGAGGAACTGAAATTTTTTAGTGTTTTATTATTAGAAGGAGTTTACTGAAAAATTATGTTAAAAAATTAAAAAAAAAAAATTATTTTTAAAAGATTTTTCAAATTTTTGGTGAACGAATAAGAATAATAGCCTTGCTTTGGGTTGGGAGAGGGGAGATTTTCCATCATAATTTCCTGTTGAGAGACTAACAGGGTGTCTGGTAAGTGGATGTTAGTTAGCGAGATTCGAAAATCAAAATTAAATTACTCAGCAATGAAAAAAATAAAAAATAAAAAAAAAATAAAAAAAATGTCATTTTAAATAAAAGGTAAAAATATGTACCAGATGTTCTGTTGAATATTTCAAATATTTTGCTCGAAAGTGCAGCAATCCCAGGAACTCATGAATGCAAGCACTGGTTTTGAAAAATGAGGGTATTTTTCGTTTAGTTGTCGAATACCATCCGCCATCCCCTTGACATTTCCCATCCCAATTAAACTTTTGAGTAGTCCTTCAGAATGTTGCAAAAACTATTGAAACATCGTAATAATTATTGGAATTTTGGTAAAAATCATTGTAAATGTGGTAGAAACAGTCCAAAAATTATTAAGATTTTTAAAACTTTTTTTAAAATTGTAAATATTGTTATGAAAATCGTTTAAAAAATTTTTTAAATTGGCCAAAAATTCAGAAAATTATCAAAAATGTTAAAATTTTTGAATTTTTGTAACAATTATGCATTTAAAATATCGTAAAAATTGTTTAAAATTCTACTGAAAATGTTACAATTGTAAAAAGTTTCATAAACATTGGTAAAAATATTTCAACAAATAGCCAAGAAATCATTAAACTTGTGAAAAACGTCTTTACAAATTTTTACTTCGTCCCCACCCCTGAACCCACTGGTTAGTTCTATTTCCACATTACTTATGAATATATAAAACATTGAACATGCTTTTACTCTTTCTCTCAAGTTTTCCTAAATCTAGGAAGTCATCTGCTCGTCTCATAAAATTTTATTAATTCCAAGTCATTTCAAAAATGCGAAATTTTCCAAGTCCAAAAAGTGTCAAGTTTGACAAAATGTCCAAAAGTCAGATGTCGCGAATTTTTATTCTAAAATTTTCCAATTCCAGAAAATGTCAACGGTCAAGTCTGACAAAATGTATAAAAGTTAGCGTGATCTCTGAAAATTTCAGAGTCCAAAAAGTTCAAAATCTGACAAAATTTTAAAAGTCAGCGTGACGTTTTTCGGTCTCATTTTCCACGGATTAGTCAGTTTTGAAATTTTTCCACGATTTTTTTTGCAATTTAAAAACGTTTGTAACATTTTCAACGATTTTAATAATTTTTCAACATTTTTACGATGTTTTTCAATGGGTTTTGAAAAATTTTATTAAAAATTCAGAATTTTCAAGATACGAGTATTTGAATTAGTTCGCAGTTATTTTCAAAAATTTCTTCAGAATTTTCGAAAGTTAGGTGTGATGAATTTTTGATAATTTTTGTCATATTTTTAATCTGCACTTGAAGAATTTTTTTGCATAAATTTTGTTATGGTGATTTTTTTGATCAAAACCACTATTAAAGGAAATAAGGCTAATTAAATTCAAAAATTCAAAATTTTTTACTAATTTTTTCATTCTAAAGCTTGATTTCTTCGCATTTTAAGTTAGCCAACAAATCTTTAAGATATAATTTTTTCAGTTTTCTTCGTACTATTGATTTTCACGATTGAAAATGTATTTTTCACCAAATTTTTTCAAAAAATTACGTTTTCCTTCAATTTTGAAGATGCATTAAGTGTTCATCCCAAAATTTTCTCACGATTTTCCTCTTTTTCCATAGAATATGCTTTTACGATGACCAAACCCGAGAGAAACTTTACGAAATTCCGCCACGCTGACTTTTAGCCATTTTGTCAGACTTTTTTAGACTTGGAAAAATTTTCAGATTTCCACTGACTTTTTGGACTTGGAAAATTTTCAAGATAATGCTGAACTTTAGACATTTTGTAAGACTTTTTTGGACATGAAAAAATTTTCAAATTTCGATTCACTTTTTAGACTTGAAAAAGTTCAGAGATCACGCTGACTTTTTTTTTTTTGAATTTGAGACTAATGACCATCTCTTGTACATTTTTTACCAATTTTTTTCCAAAAGGTATTTGTCCCTTCTTCCCATCAGTTTTAAAGATAGATCAAGGGTTCATCTCAAGTTTTTTTTACGATTTTTTCTTTTTTGTTTGGAATTTGTGGCTCATGACTACCTTTAATACTTCATTTAGGAGGCTAGCACTTCATAAGTCATAAAAACCAATAACTTTGATCGGGTGTGGGGCTGAGAAAAGTCAAAAAAAAGATTTTCATCGACTCTAAATAAAGGCCATCCTTATTTCAGTACTTTTTTATTTCGATTAATCTTTAATAATTACGATTTGTCCACAGATACCGTTGGTATGCATTCAGCGGCAGCTTGAAGAACACATACGAACGCCATTCGTCTTGCCACCTCGTTGTGATTTACACTACCAACCATTGGTTTTCGTTCGAAATTCCCAATAAAAGCTCATTTCAAGTGAATCATCTTATTGTACGTAATTGTGATCATCGTTATCCTTTTTCTTCGTTTTTCTCCCCTCCTTCGTAATACTATTTTCTCTATGTGTGAATATTTATAAATACCTAGTTGTAAAATGTCATCGTTAACATCTTTATTTATTTTTTTATTCGTATGTACGTAATTTTTTTTTCTTCTTGCTTTTATGTGTGTTGTTTTAATTATGTATTTGAAACTGTACCTGGTACATGTTTCATACGCGAATCCCAGATTCAAGATAATGAAATACTTTCGAAATTTACCATCGAGCTACATTGCAATTGACGTTTTACTATTTTTATAAAGGTATTTATACCTATAAACGAAACAAAAACCAAACGGATATTTTGCGTGCTGATTTCCAGTGCTAATTTTTATATCGATTGAGTTGTCGAGTTGTTAGATGTGTTTTTTTGTTACGATGTGCGAAGTATTCGTAGATCTAATCTTGCGAAAAAGTTTGCTTGTTTAGATTAGTATTTATTCTTTTTACATTTTATTTTTTTTCTCTTGTGAAATTACATACAATATCACGAAGTCTTCCTTCACGATAATTATAATAAACGTATAGAGTACCTATGTATTTATATCGGCGAACTCCTGGTTCGCCCTACTATAATAATTTATCGCAATACTATTTATTATTGTTATTCGAAATAACATACGAAATATATGGCTAATTACGAGTAAATATATGTAAATCAAAATATATAACATATTACTGAGATCTGACAAAATATTTGAGAAGTACTGATATTTTTAATTAACGATTATACGTTTCGATAACGATGTTAACCTATGCGTTTTTTTTCTTTTTTAAACTAGTTGAAGATCTCACTATGAAATTTTATTTTTTTTTGTTTTATTACCATTACGTATAAATGATTACATTTCTTACGCGGTACACGGACGAGAAAACGTGTACGTTTTACGTTAATTATTTAGTTTTAGCAAATTTCCACGAACCAAATATTTTGTTGTTTATTGTGTAAGAATATTGTTTTGCCCCCTCGGTTTGTTTTTCGTTGCTCGTTTATCATTAGATATACATACATGTGCGTGTAAAATGAATTTGAATTATCATCTTCGAACGTATCAGTATTTTTATACATGTTTAATTATTATGTGTATTTTTTTCAACGCGTATACCTCATAAAGACCTTTTTTTAAAATTTCCAACATGTAAACGACGTCTCGTACGACACGCACGTTTTTTGAACAAATCCGAATCTATTCTAAAGAATTTTTCCTCGATGCAATATTTTTTCCTTAATTCTTGTCCCGTTTTCATACTTTATTTTTATACTCATAAGCATGAATATATTGATTTTTGTGCAATATTACAAATTTTACGTATTTTAAGTACCCTAAATTTTTCGCGTGTACCTAATTATATCTACATTTTTCCAGTTATTATTTTTTTAAAAAGAATATCATCGTGTGCTGTTTATTTAACGAATAACAAGTCAGAATTTTTTTTTCTTTAGTTTAATAGATTGTGTGTATGTTTTTTTTTCCTTTTTGTTTTGTTTTTCGTTGCACCAAACGTTTTATTACCATTAGGACAATTTTCACCGTATTAGAAATAATATTTTATAAGCACGTATGTAGGTTTAATGAGAAAAAAAAACAATTCGTTTTTTTTTTGTTGACTTGATTTTTATTAATTGTGAACTACTTAAACGTTTTAATCGTGTTTGGCTATTTTTCCTCGAATACGAAATTCAATATTACGTTGTATTTGTATGATATGATGTAAGTCGATAAGTCAAAGGAAAATAGTAACTCCTATAGCACTACTTAGCTGATATTTTATATAGTGGTCATTTTAGTCATCTAAATTATTATTATGTAATATTTTTCTTTTCTTTTCTTTTTTTTTCTTTTGTTGAACGTGTGTTTTATGAGCATTACAAAATAGATGAATAAACGAATAATTAGTAAGAAAAAGTGGATTTTTTTCTGCGTTGAATTTTGTCGAAATAATGTACCAAACTATATTTTTTTCCATGATCGTAGAGTGAGTAAGTATTGAGTAACGTAGATTTAATTAGTATGCAGTGTAGAGAATTTTACGATTTTATGTATTTCCAACGACTTCCATGTCTTCAAGTCGATTCATTTAAAAAAAATGCAAATTCTGAAAGGCTGCAGTGTGGTAGGGAGTCAATTGGGCTCGGGTCGAATTTTAAATTTTTTTCAGGACTTCTGATTTGTTCTGGTAAAAGATGATTTTAGAGCTTATGTGGAATCCTTTACCCCACCCCTTGAGGGCTGGACCACCGAAATAGTGATTTATAGCTTTTAAAAAAATGGTATCTCAGCGAGTTTCATGTCATTTCCAGCAGAATGAAAGCATATTTTGCAAAACAGACATGCAATTCGTGATCAGCGACCTTAAATTAGTCGTAAACGACACGAATAATTCGAAAATTCGTCAATTTTTGATATTCGCAATTTGCACCAGGAAACTGCCGATAGGCAATTTCATTAACACCAGATTATAAAAATAAAACGTCCAATTAAATCTTTCGCAAAATAATGCAAATGCGTACCCTTCAAGGTTACTGGAGAAGTGGAGAGCTATTTACCTTCCCTCTGCAGCAATCCATAAGCGACAATGTTGATATACAGAGCTGCAGACCCTTTTCATTTTGGGCCAGGTTCCAGTTTCGGTTTTAGGCCGAAAAACGTAAAAGTTCAGTGCCGGTTCTGGGCCAATTTTTTTTCAAGATTTGAGATAAAACAAAACACTGATCCATTCAAAACCAAGACAAACTGAAAGAGCATATGGTGAACCGGCCCTTGGCTGAGATTTTCAATCTTTCTAGCGGAAGTTGGTCTTTATGGTCTGAAAACTGACACGAAAAAAAAACGATTTTTTAGCTTTAAGCTTTCAGTTCAGTATAAAAAAAATTCTTCAGTTTTCAGTTTTTAGTTCAGCTTTCACTTTTCATCTTACAGTTTTCAACTCAGAAAAAAATGATCTGGCGCCCAAAAAAGTGATTTGGCACCCAAAAAAAAAATGATTTTTTAGTTTTCAATTTTCAGTTCAGTATAGCAATCATTTTTTAGTTTTCATTTCAGTTTACTCTTTTCATCATTCATTTTTCATCTGGGAAAAAAATGACTCGACACGGAAAAAAAATGATTTTTTAGTTTTCACTTTTTAGTTGGGTTTTCACTTTTCACCTCGCAGTTTTGAACTCAGGAAAAAGTGATTTAGCAACGAAAAAAAAGTGATTCAGCTACGAAAAAAAATGACTCGACACCGAAAAAAATGATTTTGTAGTTTTGTGTTTTCAGTTCAGTAGAAAAATTATTTTCAGTTTCCAGTTTTCAGTTCAGTTTTCCCTAATCCCTTTTCACTTTATTTTCAACTCGGAAAAAAGTGATTTGACACCGAAAAAAATGACTGGGCACTGAAAAAAATTATTTCGCTTCAAAAAAAATGATTCAGCACCCTATATCTGGTCAGTTTTCAGTTTTCAGTTTTCAGTTTACATACAATTTTTCAATTTTCAAGTTTTAGGTTTCACCTCTGGTTTCAGCTTTCATTTCAGTTTTTATTTTTTACCCTTCAGTTCTTACTTCATTTTTCAACTTTCAGCTCAGTTTCCAGTTTTTACCTTTCAATCCAGTTTTCACCTTTCAGCTTTTAATTAATTTTTTCAGCTTTTATCTCACTTTTCAGTTTTTACCTTTCAGGTTACTTTTCAGATTTCAGCTTTTAGTTCAGTTTTCAGTTTTCAACTTTCAACTTTCAGCTCAATTTTCAGCTTTCAGTTCAGGTTTCAGTTTTCAGCACATAGTTCTTGTTTCTCATGGGATGATTTTTTCACCAGAAATTCAGTTTGTACCTACTCTTGATTGAGCTTTAATCAGAACAAGTTTCTTCGATCATTATTGAAGAATGGAGTATCTTTTGACGGCGAGTAAAGTGCCCTTAACGATTCCTCAATAAAAATTCCTACCAATTTTGCTCTCTTACCAGGTGTTTTTGACAGCCCATGTAAGAAGATTTAAAAAAGAACGTGTTTTAATGAACAATTATTGTAAGACAATATTTTCTTCAGTCACACTCTTCTTCATTTTTTTTAATAAGTATTAAGTGTTGTCTACTTATAATTCTCCAGGTCAACTGTCAAGGTAATATTGTTATGCTCCACCATTTGTGATTTGTTTGTGTAGATTTTTTTTCAAGGTTATGATATTTTTCCAGCTGCGTATACCATTAAAATATAACTAGTACGTGTGTAGTTTGGAGCAAGTGCAAAAATAATGCCTAATAAAATGAATTTATGTTCCGTGGAATAAGGCTATTATTATAATTGTAAAGTAATATTGAGCTTCAGTTTTTTTTATCACTTTGGTTTTTTAAAAAGTGCCCCTTTTTACCAGGTAATGATTGTTTTTGATTAATTTACTAATTAGGTACCACAGGGGCGCTCTCAGATATAAAAAGGTGTGGTGACCGGGTGGGTGGGTGGTTTACCGAAGGGGTCCAGGCCTTTTTCCAAAATTTGGAAGTTTAAAATGATCAAAAAATCACTAAAAAATTATTCAACCTTTTTTGCAAAATTTTGGAGGCTTAAAATGATGAATAAAATCGTAAAAAATGAAGCTTGCCACACTTCTGTGACCGCTCCTGTAGGTATCTATAATCGATTAACCTATTTATAACCGAATATTGTTACCTAAATAGAAATCAGTTATCAATCTTTGGCATTTTATTGCTTCAGAAATTTTTTGTTGACATAGGATAGGAAATTTAATTACAGGTAGGTACCTATGGTTTTCCAATGACTATTTATAACCATTGGTAATAATTAGGTTCAAATTCAACGCTTCCATCGTAGACCTGTTGTTTATTTGTAGAATGTCGGACAGCAATAAAGTCGATGTAATTATCTTCGGAGCGACTGGATTCACAGGAAAATATGTAATCGAAGAATTTATACTCATAACTGAGAACAAGTACAGTTGGGCGATTGCTGGAAGAAATATTAGAAAATTGAAAGAAGTCTTGGAATGGGCCTCAGCCAAAACAGGTTTCTATTTATACCTATCGAATCGAAAACCTACTTATTCATAAGTAGGTACATCTGTCGGAACGAATTTTATGGGTGAATTTGTTCTTTTAGGGCAAAATGTGACTAAAATTCCTACTATTATTTGCGATTGTGAAGATGGAACTAGTCTTAATAAAATGGCACAAAGTGGAAGAGTGATTATAAATTGTTGTGAACCTTTTCGATTATACGGCGTACCTGTGATTGAAGCTTGTCTCGAAAATGGAGCACATCATGTTGATATCACAGCAGAACCTGAGGTAAAGAGGGAAATCGATCATTGGATGTAAATAGATGAATATAGTTTTCGATTTTTTTTAATGCATTCGCAGTATATGGAAACCATTCAGCTGAAGTATCATGAAGCTGCTGAGAGAAAGGGGATTTATATCGTCAGTGCTTGTGGTTTAGGAAGCGTGCCTTGTGATTTGGGAATAATTCATTTTATTGATAACTTTCCCGGTAAAACATATCTACTCGTAGGACGACTTACATACCTTCTAAATTCCTGCAGATTTTCATTCAATCCTATTTTTTCAACTCTTTCAGGCCAGGTTAATTCTATCGAATCTTTCTTCAACTATTATCCGGACATTTATAAATCTGGTGTAAGTACATAGGCTTGTGAATTTAAAAGAAAACTGCATTCATAGTTAATATTTTAGTACAATCGCAAATAAGGGAAAAAGGTCGATACGTGCGAACCCCAGCTAGAAACGTGCACGCATCTGCTACCATTTTCGCTATGGTGCAGAAGTAGTAGCAAAATGGGTTGCATGTCTTACTTTCGGCATTTTTGCACCAAAAAAAAGCAGTTATGGTGGCGCGCGCTGCTTTCTGCTACGTGTGCGCAGTGGTAGCAAAGAGTGGCGAGTGCCGCTACATTTTTGCTATGGTGCGAATGCGCATCAAAAGTAGCAAAATAGGGCGCATGTCTCACTTTTTGGTTTCTGCAACCTATGTCCGCATGTGCCACCTTTCGCTATGGATGTGCTACCAAAATTTTTCTAGCACGGAGTACATTGTTAAATGCAGTTTTATGACTGAAAATTAATCTACAGTTTATGAAGGAAAGTCCATTTTTTTAAGGCTACCCTATTTGAGGTGGACCCTCAAATGAGGTAGCCTTAAAAACTTCCTCATAAACTGTAGATTAATTTACAGTCATAAAATTTCTTTTATTAAAATAATCATATCGGAGTTACGTTTGAGATTGCATTATTAAGGAACCTGTGGCAAGTAGTGGTTCATGGAAAAGTGCCGTTTACGAATTTGCAAACCATCAAACTTTCTTGGCAGTTCGCAAGAAGTTACATCCGTTATCGAACTCGCCAAAATTAGAGCCACATCTCAAAAGTAGGTATGTACTCGTGTTACTCATCTGGGTCGTGATCTAAGACTATTTCCATTGGCCAAATCTGTTTTTAGGTCGATTATTCATCGATGTGAATTATTTAATAACAAGTATACCGTACCTCTTCCTGGACCTGATCCATCGGTAGTGTTTCGAACGCAAATGTTCATGCGTGATTACTATAAGCAACGTCCGGTGCAGTTTAATGCGTATTTTGTGTTTCCATCAATGATAGCTTTAATCATGACAGCTATGTCCTTTCTGTTATTACTAATCTTTTCTAAATTTAGTTACGGTCGATGGCTTCTATTGAGAGTAAGCACTTTTGTTTCAACGTTCGATATTTTATATAAATTCAAAATCGAATAAATTGTGAAGTACCCTACATACTCCGTAGTACCCGGAATTCTTTTCTTTTGGTTTGATGACGAAGGAAGGACCATCAGAAGAAGGAGTTTTAAATTCTTCAGCTTGTTTTAAACTCAGAGGTGACGGTTGGACTAAAGATATTGCCGATCAATTCGAAAACAAGGAAGAAATCAACGTTCCTCCCAATAAAAAAATGATAACAGAAGTACACCTAATCTTACGATTTCCATTGGTAATGAAAGCCATCTTCGCACACATTAATTATTACATTTTTGCAGATGTTTTTCAAAAGCCCTGGATATGGCTTTACTTCCAAGTGTATGATTTACGGGGCCATTACTATTTTAAAAGAATCCAATAAAATGCCATCGAGGTGTGAATAAAACAATTGTATTTTCCGTGCTTGATTCTTGTTTCGTATTAGATTACATAATTTCCCTGTTTTTTTTTTTCAGTGGTGGAGTTTATACTCCTGGAGCAGCGTTCTCCAAAACAACTTACCTTGATCAGTTGTTGAAAAATGGAGTGTCTTTGAAGATTTTGGACGATGCTTGAATAAATAGTACATGTCTAAGCTGTTAGCACTTATACTTCTTTTTTTGAACATGAGTTGACATTAAATTTTAAAATTTGTTCAAAAAAATAATTTTTTATGTCTTTTTATTGAAATTAATCACGTACAACTTTTGATTCGAACAAGATAAAAAGCTGGCGTTTACACTATTGGAAAGATCATGCTTTTTTACACAACTTGAGTTCATAATAATGGTGGTTAATATGAAAAATTTTCCTAAATTTCAATAAAATTGAGAAAAAATTGAAATTTTTTTGCGTTTTTTCGAATATTTTATTACCGACTGGGGTTTTTTGATCGACTAACCCAAAAATCTTTTCCATGAAAAAAAATCTAGAATGAATGCTCCTTCGAATGGCGCAAACCGCAGCACTCTACCTATCGTACTACAATTTTTATGACAAATCAAAAGTAATGAACAAGATTTCAAAAAAAAATTCGAGTAACCATAACTTTGCCATTTCAATTCATAAGGGTAGGCAAACATATCTACTTGGGCTCAGGATAGGCTGCCTACTTACCAGTTGGAAGGCGGTCATTCTTAACTGGGACACTCTGTATATTCATGCTACTTTATTTCGGCAAATTGAAATGGTTACTTTAAAAATTTGAAATTTTTATACTTTTTCCAAAAGTTGAGCTTTTATTTAGGATAAAGCCTCGAAAAATTCCAGGGATGGTGGTCCGAACCCATAAGTTCCGGATTCAAGGTTCGGGTTTCGAGTTTGGTTAGATTCTGGGCCATTTTTTTCCCAATGTTCAATTCATGTTCAAATAACGGGTGACCACTCAATAATTGTGGCACGGTTGTGGAATTTCTGAAAAAAATTATGGTTGGCAGTGCCGATCTCAGGGTTCGGGTTTCGGGTTCAGCTCAGCTCAGGTCGTTTAGGTTAGGTTAGGTTCGGACCACCATTACTGATTGTTATTAATGATTATTCAGTGAGATAGTCGATAGAGGAAGCTGTTTGCTTATTTTTACCACCCTTCTATTAACTCGCTCAGGATGTTTGACGATGAGTTGCCCTTTCATCCAAGCATGCGCGCGCAATGCATGTTTTCATACTAGCACAACGCAGTGTTACCACGTAGGTCCAACGTGTTTGTATCAACTACGCGTAGGGTAATGTATTGTAGCTATGTTCGGTTGCAGCCAAGGACAACGAATCACCGTGCGTGCGCATGCAAAAAGTCACGTGTTTACATTTCTTTTCGAGATTTTTTATCTTCTGCATATTGTATCTGTGTGAGTATTCGTGTTCTTTCACTAAAA
>FIZU01035697.1:0-22879 GCA_900064475.1 Pseudococcus longispinus
AAAAATACGCTATCAGTTTTCAAATATTCTAAATTATTAACAAAAACTATAGACAGCCAACAATTAGTACTGGGAGATGACGTCATACCCCACCAAATACAAGGCGTTTTGGGTATACTATGAGATTGTTCCTCAAAACTCGAAATGCCCTATGAAAAGAAAAGGGTCAAAGAGTCAAGTCTAGTCAGCACTTTTCCATTTGGTAAGTAGGCACCTTAATTCAGTTTACGTTCACCTCATTTTATTGTCTATACAAAATACAAATAACAATGTCAAACCATAAATAAACCGAATAATTTCAAAGAAGCTAATTATTTTGCTTATTTTTAATCTTTCGAATATTTCATTTTATAACACTATTTTGCCTCTCCTTTTAGTAAACAGCAAAATGTTGAAAAATTAAAATATAATTACTGATAATTTTATAATTTTAGCTTCTGCTGAAGCCAGACAGACATACATTTGCAAACCAAAAATCAAAAAAATGAAAACCTTTTTTTTTTTTCAAAGAACGAATATCCACACTAACAGGAACTATGTGGTGATAAATAACGTTTTCGCTTACGTTACGTTTGTGATAGCGAGTGATAAACAACAAAAAGTGATAAGCTTTGAAGCTTCAAAGAACATCTGTAACTTTCTCAAGTAAAAAGTTAAAATTAACCTAAAATATTCGTGGATTTGAGTTTTTGTGTTATTTAATCGCTCAAAGACAAGCATGCAAATACAAATTAAACTTCTAGGACGAGATCCATACGCTATTCAGGTAAATTGGTCCCTGCAGTTTAGTGATGTTCTAGAAATCTAAAGAACTGTTTATATTCATATTTTAGTATTACTGATTAAATATTCATGATTGAATGTACTTCCCTCATTCACATACTTAGATCAAAGTAAAAAAAAAATGTCAACACTTGAATTTCGATTTTCAGGTTACTCCAGAAACGAACATCGGTAGCGTCAAGCAACAAATATATCAATATTTGAGGATACCAATTGAATTCCAACGTCTAGTTTTTGAAGGCCAGATACTAAAAGGTGCGATTTTTCATATATTTTGCTACTTAGTGCATTTTAGAACATTGATCATTCATTCGCAAGTGAGCCTGACTCAGCCGAGGACTACTTCTTATTAATCGCATAATTCGTATTCTATATCTTTGCAGATGATAAAAGAATAAGACATGTCACCCATCTGCAGAACAATAGTAAAATCCATCTAATCGTCGTAGTGAAAAGGAAGCATCCATTATACAACAAAATGTATGAAATTGTACGTCTTCATTGTAGTGAAAGTGAAACACAGAAAATTATGAGCATCTTTATGAGGGTATGTAAAAATATTTAGAATTCTAGAAAATCGTACAAATGTGGATTTTCAACTGATGTTTTGTTTTTCAGAAAATGTACGATTCATTTTCTCTATTAAGTTTGGACGATCTCGAACGTATTGCTCAAGAATCATTACGAAGCAAATTTATCGAAAATGGTACTTTTTCTCAAAACATTCAAGAACAGCTTTAATGTTGATTTTGCCATCAACATCGCTATCAATTGAGAATAGGCTGTGAATTTATACGGTTTCGATTTATTATCAATAATATTAATTCAATTTTTTGGTTTTAATAAAATGCTTTCCAATTCTTAGATAATTTTTTTACCTACATAATACATCAAGGTACTCCTATCTATTGATATGGAATCAAGAATGAATTAATTTTTATTGGTACGTTGAACTTCTAAAAGAGGTATAGAAATAAATTAATGTTCGTGTAAGGTAATTCGTTCAAAATTCAAATTCTGAATTTCTTTTTAAATGCAAAGTTATTTTTGCATACGTGGTATCTTCGACTTGCTAATTTTTCTCATTCCTCGAGTGATCAGCTTTTGCAAAGATAATCCCGAACAAATTATTTAGTTTATTTTCGCTCTGAAAATGAGTTTTTGTTACACAAATTATATCGACCAAGTCGTGCCAGGAACTCGCAGCTCTACCTTGAAACAGGTGATTAGAACGAATACCCTTGGTATTCGAACTGATAGGTCTACAACTTTACAAAGTAATTTTATGCGCATGGTTGACTGAATTAGGAATAACACTTTTTTCGTATCAATTTATAATCCGAATACAATTTTACTACTTTCGTTCTGTATACAATTAGTTGCTCATTACTATTCTCATTCGGTGCATGAAAATTTTCCACATCATTGCTGCAGAACACGTTAAGAAATGAATCATTCGAATGGAGTTGAACTGCAATTTTTTTCAGTCGGTAATAAATGAAAGATATGCAAAATTTGGACAGTCAGGCATTGGAAATACGAGATTTCGTCGATGACTGTCGCATTCTTTATAAAATATCTCTGTCATCGGTGAAAATTTTATTATATTCGGAAATGTCGGATAATTTTCTGCCAGAAGTAAGATTTCTTCATGAATCATAATTTAAACTATTTGATCTCACTTATCACTGTAAAAAAAAATTAACGAACTTTAAGCGTAGTTTTTAGATTTTCATTTTTGTTATTGCTTTGATATTGTTTCAGGTACTTTTACGAATTACAGCAGAAATAGAAAACGTAACGAATTCGTATAATCAAATAGCTGAATTTCAAGGAAAGATTCATCAGCATTCATCGTTTCAAGACAACTGTTCTATACACATGTACAGCTATGAAATTTGGACGCAAAGAATAATATTCCAACTCGATGCTTTGCTGTCAAGTATTAAAAAAATTGTTTATAAATTATTGAAGCTTTATATACACGATTCTTTGATCACTGCTATTAGGTAAATAATGAATCGCAAATTTCAATTTACACTCTAATTTTCTAAAAATTACAGTAAACGATCTTCCTTCATATTTTAGATTGATAACTTTTTACAATAATCTAATAACTATATACGGCGTAATAAGCAAAGATCAGAACCATACGTTAAAGACTTCAATATTAAATCAAGAAAGTAGAAAGAAATTCAACATACCTCGAATATTAAAGGTACCTATACAGGGTGTTCTGGGAATCTTCTGCCATAAACAAGATTTGGATACAACAGGGTACCACTAAAAAAAAACGTCATGGTGCCTAAGTTCAAAAATTTTTCCGATGCCAGACCAGAAGCGAATAGCCTATCGAAAAAGCAAACGCAAAAAAGATCTTATTACATTGGTATGCCTTTCTTTAAAATTGAAGGAGTCATTGCAACAAAAAACTCCTGTGTAAAGTATTGCCTACCTCAATTTATTACGATGCCCTGCCCCTGGTGAGACATGAAAATTGCATAATTCTATCAAAACAATGCATGAAGCATGTGTAACTTTCTGAGAGGAACAAAAAATATTATGTGAAAAATTTGCCTATCTTTGAAAGTTAAGGCGCTACGGAGCCTTAAACTTCGAAAATGCCATTTTTCAAAGATAGGCAAATTAAATTTTTCCCCATAACTTGTTTGTTCGTCTCAAAAAGTTACACCTGTTTCATGCATTGTTTTGACAGAATTATGCAATTTTTGTAAACCACTGCCCCTTCAAACTCGAGATAGGCAGTTGGTGTACATAGTTTGGCAGACGAATCCCGGAACACCCTGTATATACTTTGGACTTTTTAAGCAAGGCGCGATTTCGGTTCAAAGTAGATTTTACTAATAACAGCGAATTTATTCACTTTTTGATTCAAGATTGTTGCCCATGACAGAACAGAGGAATGTGCTTACATACTTATTCAGTTTCTTATTAAAAAATATAATGATATTGATAAAATCAATTCTCTTACCTCTGATTTAACCGATGCAGAAGAAGACAATTCAAAGCATGGCGACGACGATGTTCAGCATGAATCCGATAACACCAGCATTCTTATTTACAAGTTAATAAACCAATTCTATTCCTAATTACACTATTTTACACAACTTCGCTTGATTAAAGTCATAATTTATCACAAGTTTCATCAAATTTATCAAAATTCTGATCAAATTTACTCAGAACTACCTGCTCTATTGTTCTTCCGGTATGTGGCATTTGATTGGTTGATATCACAAAAGAACGTTGATAAAACAAAAAAATGTAAACAAAGTGTAGCAAAACATGGAAAAACAAAAAGAATACTTACACAAAATACAATTTACGCTTATAAAACTTATTCAAATCAAGGAATGATATCATTCAAACAGAAATAACGACTGGAAATTGAAACTGAATAATTTTTTCAGGACACTCACTCAGTACGACTCTCCTCCAAGGAACACATCAGGAACAAGTATCCGTTCTAAAACCGATAGAAGTCAAACTAAAGATATTGCCACAGCAACTTTCATAATATCAGAACGCAGACGTCTAGAAGTATTATTTTCTACAATACTCAGAACTAATCCACATGAACTATTGACTGAACAAGAATTAGCTATTTCTAAACGAACTGGTTCGTTGCATATAATATTTTGAGTAGGTATTTAGATGAGAAAAAATTCATTGAAATGAATCAAATCTGTATTTATGCATTCATCATCAGGCTGTTTAAAAATATGTTCAAAAGTCAAACAAAAATTGATAGAAATTTACGAACAAATATTATGGCAAAACATAGGAATAGCTGGAGAGCACATGTTATTATGGTGGACAGAATTTGGATTGGGAAAAAAGAATCAGCTGGTTGCCCAGAAATTTAATGCATGGTTAAAACAATATTTTTCCACCGGTGAATGAATAATTTTATGACCTATTTCGCTATTTCTCATACGAAACATACAAGCAATCTGAAATACCTTTTCTATTATAGAAAATATGCACATAACTGTACAACCCACGATATACAGTTTACTAGACTGTCTTTGTTGTTTTATAACTTCCACATCATGGGACGAATTGTTCACTCAGTCCTTAATATCCGCAAATAATCAACATTCCAGACATGATTTACAAAACATTGGTTTGGTAATTTATTTTCCTTAACCTTAATATTCGGCCGTATGTTTGAATTTTATGGATTTTCGAAATTAATGGCGGTCTATTAAGCGACGAAAAAAATTAACAAAATATTAATCGAAGCTTGATTTTTTTCACAGGGAACTAAAACTGGACACCTTTTTTCTGATATGCTGTACGATATAGTATTTTTAACGAACAGCTGCGAAGGTTCGAATTGGACTCAACAAGATTTAGAAAATTTACCTTTAGTGGAGCAAATTCCTTTATTACATAGATTAGACCACACAATACATTCAGCCAGAGTTTGGGCTATGGGAAGAGCAAAATACCTGACCAATTGTTGGAATATGGAACAATTTTTCCGAGTTACTCATGTTGACGTAAACGCATCCTTATACGCCCTTAGCCAACTAAAAGTAGGCAGTAAATTTACATTGTTAACGAAATCATTTCACGAAATGATCAACCTTGTCGAAATGATTCGTTGAATTGTGTATATGATTTTTTTGCTCTAGTTGACGCAGAATATCAGTTCATTAGATCATGAAAATTCTCATTTCGTAGTGTGTTCAAAAATGAAAGCAAAGCTAGTTTCCGAAGTGAACGTGAACATTGAAAAATTACATGCAAGTACACTTCATTTAACGTTGATTAGTATTTTTCAAGCAATAAAAGTTTACCGAGTGTCAATTTGTGTTCGCAGGAAGTTCCCAACCGTAGTTTAAAAATTTTAGCGGCGGTTTGTAAGATTACAAGTTTAGCATATTTGAAAATATGTTTTCCTCCGGAATTGTACTGGCAACAACAAGTCGAATGTGCGCCAAAAACTGCGAGCGATTATGTAGAAAAATATTTAGGTAAATTGGGGTAAATTGAAACATAAATGATCATATAATTACATTTTGTTTTTTTTCTAGATGAAATATTAAAACCAGTTTTATTAGCATCGCAAAATTTACCTTTGCCAGTTCAAAAACCAGTATCGAAATTAATTTTAGAAATATTATGCGAAGCTTGGCTAGATCATATTTATACTTTTCGAATTAAATTTAGGTAAGTTATCTAATACTCGTACCATAAAATGAGATCATTCGTGTCCTAAGCTTATTGAATTTCTTGTCTTATAGTAAATGGGGAGCTATTCAATTATTAGTTGATTTTGGAGCAATACCAATGTGGATTAAAGAAAAGATTATTATTAATAATGAAATTCAGTCATTCTTAACATCGGATGAAATTTTAAGAAGATGCGAAGGCGTGGGTCGTTTATTACTAAGACATCCGGGAGAATCAATTGTGATGTGTAGTGAGCAGGATATTTTTCAAACTGGTGAGTAAAAAAATTAGGAATTTAATGTTTTAACAATTCAAATAACCAAGTTTTCTCGCTATTTACAGAAAATTCAAAAAACAAGGAACTTGAAAATGTACCTGAAACGTTGATGCCTCCGGAAATGTATGTCCCCAATCAAGAAAAATGGCTAGAATTACGACTAGATCAACAAAAACTGACCATAACTACATGTTGTTAGAATGAAAATTTATTTTAAATAAACTTTCAACAAAAACAATGGTTTTCATATTATGTATTTTTTTGGTTTTCTATTTTCGTGACTTTAATTACGTAACTAATAAAGCTTTTACATCGGCGGCACATTACAAAAGTAATATGCCAATAACAAGTTCAACAAAAACAACTCATAACAATGATTTGGAAGCTCCAAATAAAATTAAAATTTACAATATCGAAGTAAACGACTAAAGTTCACTCTAAGTGCTAAAGAAGATAAGTAGATATTTTTTCTATACCATTCAATATTGTAGCTATAATGTGTTCTCCAATTTCGGTCCAAAAAATCTTTATAAAAAACCGAGATTTTATCTGATTGATTGTATTTACTATCTTCAGTCACGTGTTTCTTGAAAAACTCATCTTTTTCCTGTAATAAAGGATAAGAAGGTATAAGTATATTTCACAGAAGGTGTTCACAATTTACCACCGTTAAAGAAAATTAATGAATTGCTCACCTGACGAAAAGTGTTATTGTGTTTGGTCCAAAACTCGTTGTTCCATTCCTGCACTCTAAATCTTTCAATCCGAAATAGTTTTTCTAATTCAGTCTCTTTTTCAGGAATAAAGAACTTTATGGGACGTAAATTTGAAATAGGATCTGGTTTGCCGATAGCATCGCAACGTGCGTCGGTCGAAAGTTTAGAATTTTGAATCTGTTTACTACTATTCATAATGAGTTAATTAAACTATTTTATACGGTCGGATGTATTTTAAATACTTTTAAATCGTACGTTTTAGAACGTACGCATACTCGCATCGTACGCCCTTCATTGATAATGACTTTAACGATTTTTATCAAAATTCTTTTAGAAAAAAAAAGTAAACACGTGTGACACCTTAATGTGTTTTATAGCCAGGCCATCTCAAGTATTTCAAGACGCAAACTGTGGGCGTGGCATCCCATCATTGTTTTTCAAATTTTCAATTCCGTTTTTTTTTTCACAAAAATGACAAGACAGGTGATATATAATAATTTTATTTCGTTGCTTTTTAAGTAAATAATTGAAATAATTGTAATACATTTTACCCGACTTGTTATATCTGCAAAAAAAATGAAATTGAAAAACCAGGGCATGCCATATATTTTTGTCCACCCGGTAGTTTTCAGCCAAATTTCAGGCGAAACACGAAACCTGTCATGACATGAAAGCTGAATGATAACTGGCGATCCATCCGATCGGCGAGGATATTCGATTACAAAATGCTAGTGCCGGACGCCTGATTGATAGAGTAGCTCTCGAAGCATCGAAACAAGAGAATATGCAATAATGAATACAATTTCCAAGCTAGCACTGTTGGCAGTATTTGACAGTACCCTGCAATTCAAAGGTTCGTGTTGTTAATTTATACCAATTTGATATCAAAACACTCCAACTAAAATTCTAAAATCATTACAGAGAAATCAGATACAAACGCAATGCCTGTTCCAGACAAATATTTCTCCTCAGAAAGCTCTGTCGGCATCGCAAACAATGAAGCTTCTTCAGAAGCTGTCAACTTACCAGAACAAAACACACTGGGTAATATTGAAAGCCAACTCGATGCATTTGAGAAACGATTATTGAACGATTACAACGCTCAAAATATGTTACCGGAGAGTGATTTGAAGTTACCTATGTTAGTAATTGACAGTTTCTCGAAAATATTTCGCTTATGGCATGAAAATTCAGTCCTTAAAAATTCCATTCAAAGCACTGTGTTTTACGATATTTTCTCGTTGATGTTCCGATCACTGAATGAAGAACCTACAGCAAATAATGAGCAAACCGAAGAAAAATCTGATGTATCAAATTTGACTGGTATTTGTGATATATGCGACGAGGAATTTGAGCTGATTCAGAATGATGCAATAAAATCATTTGCTGAACATGAACGTACTGCAGCACATATCGAAGCAGTACAACTTTTCAACCAAATCGGTACTTCTGACAAAACAGTTGACAATGACCTAAAACAAGACATAACGATGCATCCACACAATGAAAACAATAATGAAAGACGATCGGTTGAAAAATCGCAATCTACGGAGATAAATATTGATAACGTGTGGAAGCAGAATAGTTATTTTTTGAAGTTGTTGGATGAAAAAACATATGATTTCGAATGTTACTTATGCGATATCACTTGCAGTAATATAAACAAAGTGATTGATCATTGTAGTTCGAAGAAGCATAAAAGACACAAATCATATTTTTTGACCAAGTCTCAATCTGTTTCTAGAAAACGAATTGAATTCAACGATGATTTAATTTTCTCCAGAGGACAGTATTTTTATTGCGTACTGTGTCAGTGTATTCAACATAAGCAACATCGAGATGCGCATATTACTGGTGAATATCATATAGGATGGAAACATTTCGCTCGCAAAGTAATAAATCTGGAACAACCTTACATATTCAGAATAAATCAGAAATCTGACATGTGTTTCTGCGAATTATGTAAGATAAAGTTTAATATGATGAATAGCATCATACCACACTGCCAAACGAAAAATCATATTTCGTTGAAACGTTTCGCGGATGAAATTCTATGTTTGTATTCGCAGTAAACCTTGATTTTCGAAAATTATCTCGAGAATTTGGTAACAAGATTGAAAACTGTGGAACGAATATTTATCCAGCGTATTTTACTATTTTTCTATTCGTGTTTTTATATCAAATTTATATTCATGTTAGTCATTTTTGTACTGTGAATCGTGAATTTATACTTTTAATTATAAATGGATTTTACTTGAAAATTTCATTTTATTTCATGTGTAATTTCGTTGAGTGACTGTCTATAAATGAAAAATTAAAAAAACGAAGAAAACACGGTTATGCGTGTCTATTAATTTTATTAATAGAAAAGAAAAATAAGAAATTAAAATACAACTTTAAAAGTCAACATAATATTACAGTGATATTTTCTTAAAATTGGTAACCACTTCATTAATATCAAACAGAGATCTTGTCGATTAAATTACTTTAGAAGTAGGTAAGTACATTTCAATAGAAATGGAGATCTCACGAACATCGAGATGACTGATGCAAATTGTATTTTTTAGCCACAGGACAATTTTTTCTCATGAAAACATTCTTATAAAATAATGTTGAGATGACACTACTCGATAAAGGAGCAAACCAATAAACCTGTAAACACGTTTTTAAGTAAAATATCCAATAAAAAATGAAATAGGTTTACGAACTAAATTAATACGTACCCAATGATTGGCCCACTCATTATTTATCATTGCTGGTGCAAAAGAGCGAGTAGGATTCATACTACCACCAGTAAAAGGTCCCTAAAATAATAAATTAAGAAATATTTACACCAAAATTATGATATTTACTACAAATATCGCACTGGATAAGGTTTTACCATTCCAATAGCTGCCGCAGCGATAAATATCCCAAATTTGATTGGATTAGAATCTGAGTTAGCGACATTGCGTGGATCCCAGGCACTGCAGACTATTAGAATTAAAAATGATGTTGCTAAAAATTCAATTAAAAAACCTTGATATGCGTTGATGGTTGGATCTAGAGATGTAGTACAAAACCCGCAAGAATTTTGGGCATAAACACCGAATAATTTCTGAGGTATCGCTTCCTGAAACAAATCGATGAATTTAAGTAATTAATAAATTCACTTTTTCATCGTCAATTTGCATATGGAAGTAGATAACTCACTTTAAGAAGCCAAAATCCAAATAAACTACCTAGCAATTCTGCCATAAAATAGAAAAAGGCTGTCTTCAATGAAATTTTTCCTAATAAATATGAACATAATGTCACAGCTGGATTCAAATGAGCTTCGCTGATATGTCCAATACCCTAAAATGAATATAAATTAAAGTTGTCATATAAAAATCAAATATTTTTCACTCGCTTTAAAAATACATACTACGAATCTCAGTTCAACTACTTACAAATATAATAGATGCAACTACAAAACCAAATACCATACCGCCCTGCATCGGAGCCAAAATTTCAAAATGGGAAGAATTTGCAAACAGACCCAAACAGCCAAAAAACAGTAGCAATGTTGTTCCCAAAAATTCAGCAGCAAATATTTCTAAAACACTCGAGGTTTCATGAGCATAGGTAATTTGCATGGTTTCGTTTTCTGAAAATGATGCTTCATCGTTCGCTGAAATTTACATTTTTATTACAATAATAAATCATAAGTGTTAAAAAAAAAAAATTATCTTACAAAATTTAGAACTTAGTAGCGGAGCGACGAATTCATCATTTTTAAATTTCGATGTTACCTGACCCAACATTTTGAGCCAGTAAATTTATAATACTTTTTTGAATGTATCATTCGCGATATGCAAATAGCACAAACGCATCCACGTATTTCATCGTTGGACTAGAAAACAACATGATGCCGAACAAATCTGAAAATTACAAACACGTTTTCACCATAGATGTCAATACATAGTGTACTATATAAATTACATAACCAACCTTACCAATGTTAAATTTCCTTTCAATGTAAACAACATTCAAATTCAATGCAGAGACCAGTGACAACTGTGCAACTCTACAGCAGACAAAAAATTATCAATTTAATTGCTCTGTGTACTTAGATATATAAAATTGTGTTACGTACCAAAAGTGAACACCAACATCTAAATAATATAAGTTATTTCATAATACTGAACTACGAACTACAATTTAATTAAGAATTTTGATAGAACTTTTAAATTTCCCTGCGTTTTTTTTATGTCGAAACATGAATCGAGATAAGAAACACACACTCACACATGCTCACACATATGACGTAAACAACAAATGTAAACGTAAACAAAATACACAAAGTAGCGGTGATAAGGAAAGAATTAAAATTTAAAATTAACGCCGATTTGAAAATTTTGCCTAGAAATTTTATCAAGAATATTTATACAATTTATTCGAATTTCTACGTAATTTTCAAGTGTTTCTTTCGCTTTGTAATTCACTTCCGATTCATTGTGAATTGTGATGGTGAAATGGCAATGTTGATGAACAGCATTCTCATTCTGGCTTAGGTGAGCTTTGTTATAACTTCAATTCATAAAGATCTTGTCGTGTTCTCATGTATCGATCGCAGTGAGCCAGATATTTTGATAAAATGATTAATTTCATTTACGATTGAATATTATAGAATGATAATGGACGAAGATCGTACTGGTCAAGAATTTTCAGTTGAAAAAATACTTGATAAGCGTATACGAAACGGCGGTACAGAATATTTTTTGAAGTGGAAAGGATATCCCGAGTGAGTTATGCTCTATTCGAGTACAAATTAGTGAAGTAATTGAGTATCTTTGAAAAACATTGTGAATAGGTGAAGGTGATACATGCAACTGAGCAAATCTTTCTAAACTTTTATTCTTAAATAGCGTTCGTTTGTTCTCTTATTAAATGCAATCTGTTTTTCATTGTTGTTTAATAGTTCTGAAAATACTTGGGAACCACAAGAGAATCTTGACTGCCCTGATCTAATAGCTGAATTCGAACTAAAACGTAAAAAAGAAATGCAGTTACGTAAACAACAGCAGAAGAGGAAAGGCGATAGAGGAAAACCATCAACTTCCAATTCGCTTTTGTTGACTGAAACGGAGATTAAGAAAGAATGTAATCCGGATTCCGATTCAGATACTGATCGTATCATACCTATGCAAAAATTGAGAAAAGAAATGAAAGTTCTGGTGTGTAGCAGATTCTATATTTACTAAGGTATTTTTATTTATTATTTTAAAGCTGATTAAAATGGGGGTTTTTCGTATTTGTAGGAAGGAACCAGAGCTCATGGATTTGAAAGAAATTTAGAACCGGATAAAATAATTGGAATCACTAACGAAGGAACGAACGGAGATCTACATTTTTTAATGACTTGGTAAAATTTTCATATTTTTCTTGAATACGCTTTCATATCTTCGTGTTATGCGTCATGTCTACATTATAATTGTATCTATGCATGTTGCAGGAAAGATTGCGACGAAGCAGATTTAGTTCCGGCGAGATTGGTGAATGTTAGATGTCCTAAATTAGTTATAGAATTCTACGAATCTATGACTTTTTCCTCGTGTTAATCATACGTATGCGTTATTCATTTTGGCAATCCGTTAATGTTACTTTTCTTTTGTATCCTTGGGAAATATCAGCTTGATTTTGTTGTTTGATTGGTTTTAAATCAACTCCATGTAACAACTCACTGATTTTAAAAACAACGTAATTTTATTATTATTTCGTAGAAAATAATTTGTACTTTCTTCAATTTACCTATATTGTTCGTAGGTTATTCTAGGATCACTTAGTACCCGCATTTTCACTTCTTCTTGTTTTTTTCTTCTTTCTTCTTCGGTTAATTTTCTGTAAAAGTCTTCTTCTAAATTCTTAAAATGAATTTTATAATCCAATTTGAAAATATAAATAATAACGGTTGCTAGGACAACCGTTATAACATGGGAGTCTGGTCCTCTACCATCTCTTTCCTTGTAACCTGTTTATTACTGTGTAAATAACATCGAGCTGCAAAGAAATCATTTAGGCATCTAAGAGTTTGTAGAATTCAATTGCAATTTTATACGTAAGGTAATTTGAATCCTTCCTGGTGATCTTTATTTCCTGAGTAGGTTTTAGAAATAATTCTACCAAACGAGTGTCTTTTTTTGTAATCTTTTCTTATTCTTAGATAATTATGTATTTTTTCGATGAATAAAATTTTTATTTATTTTATGACTTTAATTGTGAATATTATTTAATTTTATAAACAGGTCACGTTCGATAAAATTAGAATCTACGTCCGGTGACTTTGCGGCACTATGACATCTAAATTGTAGACGAGTAAATTTCCTTTCAATCATATATCATCAAATTTTTGATACGGTCACTAGTTTTCTAGTCATTTTTGGGAAACCGTTTTTCGCTAATTGGCGAATTTTCACATTTTCCCATTTTTCATGTGAACAAAGCGTTTCTCAGAAAAATTTGTAATGACCAAAATTATAGAGGAAGACATTTTCTTTCATATTGTATGCTATAAAATTTTCGATAGGATCAATAATTTTCGAGTTATTTTCAGAAAACCGTTTTCCAGAATTAACGAATTTTCATATTTTTCCTTTTTTCGGCCGAACGAAACGTTACCCAGGAAAATTTATAATAACCAAAATTGTAGAGGAGAAAATTTCCTTTCTTCTAAGAGTCATAAAATTTTGGATACGTCTACTTGAACAGAGGAACTATCGATTTTCAGAATTCATTGAATTAGATGAAGAAACGCCATATACATTAGCGTTCCTACAGTAAATAAAATGAAACATTGCTTGTGTTTGGTGCTGTGTTGACCAAATGTTGACTGTTGATTGTGCAACTCAACAAGAAACAAACACTTTTTATCATTTATTTATTTCAATTTTACTAGATTTTACTTCAAAACAGCTTCAAAGTTCAAAATTTTGCCTTAATTCTACCTATAAAGCTCTATAATTTTTTTATTCGTTCCTTATTCATTGCGAGAACATGTAATTGAAGCAGAACAATTATCCGTTCATTTTAACTTACATGCACATGTCAATTTGGCACCTGAAGACAAAGATGATGGTCTCCAGTTCCAGGACCGATTTGTAATAATTCAGTATGATAATGATTTAATTTTCGTTTTCAAAGAAAGCTGTACATTTTATAACTTGTTTGGACAATGCAGAAGTATGAAAAACTGGAAAAAATTGGTGAAGGTATGAACAGAACATCAATTTTGACGTTATTGAATTGAAAATGTTACTCGCTGATATATGGAAATGAATGCACTGCATTAATCATATCTGTATGAAAAATTTCAGGAACGTATGGAACTGTATTCAAAGCAAAGAACAGAGAGACTTTGGAAATCGTGGCTATGAAAAGAGTGAGACTCGATGACGATGATGAGGTATTTGGTTAATCTTATCTATGTATCGGATGGCCAGTTAATTTAGGCTGACTACCTCGTTTTTTGCTCTCAAATTGCACTGGTCTAAAAAATTCAAGTCAATTCAGTCATTTAGAGACATTTCAAAGTGGTTCCAATTTGATAAAATCGAAAATGAAGGGTAGTCGGATATTGTGATGTCACCTGTATAGTGCTTCAAAATTTTCAAAAAATACTTCCTCTTTGTATTTTTTTTTTTCTAAAACCACCTGAAAGTGATCTAATATTACCGAAACAATCATTGTTTTTTCTAAAACCACTGAAAATGATAAAATAATAATTATTCACTTAATCGAACCATTTTCAATGAAAAAATCGAGGTAGTCGGATACTGTGACGACGCCATGACGATGATTTTCTTTTTTTAAACCATTTGAAGATGATTTGAAGATGATCAAATATTACCGAAACAATCATTTTTTTAAACCATTTGAAGATGATCAAATATTACCGAAACAATCATTATTCACTTAATCGAACCATTTTCAATGAAAAAATCGAGGTAGTCGGATTCTGTGATCCCGCCGCCTTAAATACTTCCTTTTTGTATTTTTTTTTTTTCTAAAACCACCTGAAAGTGATCTAATATTACCGAAACAATCATTGTTTTTTCTAAAACCACTGAAAATGATAAAATAATAATTATTCACTTAATCGAACCATTTTCAATGAAAAAATCGAGGTAGTCGGATACTGTGACGACGCCATGACGATGATTTTCTTTTTTTAAACCATTTGAAGATGATTTGAAGATGATCAAATATTACCGAAACAATCATTTTTTTAAACCATTTGAAGATGATCAAATATTACCGAAACAATCATTATTCACTTAATCGAACCATTTTCAATGAAAAAATCGAGGTAGTCGGATTCTGTGATCCCGCCGCCTTTGGTACCATTTTCAATGAAAAAATCGAGGTAGTCGGATACTGTGACGACGCCATGACGGTGGGTCTAAAACCTCTTGAAAATGTCGAACCATTTTCAATGAAAAAATTGAGGTAGTCGGATTCTGTGATCCCGCCAAAATGGACCGAAACAATCATTATTCATTTTTATTCATTTAATCGAACCATTTTCAATGAAAAAATCGAGGTAAAACCTCTTGAAAATGTCGAACCATTTTCAATGAAAAAATTGAGGTAGTCGGATTCTGTGATCCCGCCAAAATGGACCGAAACAATCATTATTCATTTTTATTCATTTAATCGAACCATTTTCAATGAAAAAATCGAGGTAGTCGGATTCTGTGATCCCGCCATGATGGACCGCCTTTTTGTAATTTTTTTTTTAAATCACTTGAAAATGGTAAAATATTACCGAAACAATAATTTTTTTTTTTTTAAACCATTTGAAGATGATCAAATATTACCGAAACAATCATTATTCACTTAATCGAACCATTTTCAATGAAAAAATCGAGGTAGTCGGATTCTGTGATCACGCCATGGTTCTAAATTAACTGGCCACCCGATATGTACATGTAGCTTTTGAGTTTGGTGTTTCTCAATAAAAACTTAAGACGATTGAATTCTTATAAGCAGCTGTACTTTTAAATGCAACGTTCTGTAACTTATTCAAAAATAAGCATTTTTTCTTAGTACCTTTTCATTATTTATACACTTGTTTTAAAGTCGTATCTTATTCAATTTTGTTGCAATACAGCAAAATAATTATAAAAAGGACAACTCGCCCATAAGTTGTGGTCCGTTTGGTGAGGTAAGTATTAAATCAGATAGGACAATAAATTTTATTTTTGACTGTTCGAAATTAGTAATAACCCATCACATCAATGTAAAGTCGTAAGTAATTATAGGTATTTGCATTTTGTTCAGTTGTGTTAGCGTTGCTGTTTTTCTTAGTTTTCCTCGTCGTACCTATTTAGTTTATTTCAATGAATATTGTATTAATATTAAATAATATTAAAATGCTTCGTTGATTACAGGGTGTCCCATCATCGGCATTACGAGAAATATGTTTATTGAAAGAACTCAAACATAAAAACATCGTTCGACTATACGATGTCTTACATAGCGAAAAAAAATTAGTTTTGATATTTGAATACTGCGAACAAGACTTGAAAAAATATTTCGATGGATTGAATTGTGATATCGACGTGAACGTGGTTCGATCATTCATGTATGTGGATATTTTTTTTTTGAATTAAATTTGTAAATCGAACACCAACTAATTCAACATTTTTCAATTACAGGTATCAATTATTACGTGGGCTGGCATTTTGTCACAATAATAACGTTTTGCATCGTGATCTAAAACCACAAAATTTGCTTATCACTCGAGTATGTGTAGAATACTTATTCTTCAAGTCATGTTATGATCATTTTTCGCCTGTATTGAAAATTTTTTTTCATGGATTACAGAATGGAGAATTGAAATTGGCTGATTTTGGTTTGGCTAGAGCATTTGGAATTCCAGTGAAATGTTATTCCGCCGAAGTAGTCACTTTATGGTACCGTCCACCCGATGTATTATTTGGCGCCAAACTGTATACGACTTCGATCGATATGTGGTCCGCTGGTTGTATTTTTTCAGGTATTTCTCTATCATCCCCTTAATATCAAAAAATCAATCGAGTTTAAATTAATCATTTTTTTGACAGAATTGGCAAACAGCGGAAGGCCTTTATTTCCCGGCACAGACGTCGACGATCAACTGAAAAAAATCTTCAAAGTTTTAGGAACCCCTACCGAAGAAAACTGGCCCGGCGTTTCTCAGCTGCCCGATTTCAAGCCATTTCCTATTTATATCCCTAACCTAAATCTGCCCCAAGTAATAAAATATTCATTGATAATGATCTATCAATTACTTCGTATGCTTAATGAACTCTTACTTTCACAGATCGTTCCGAGACTCAACGTCAAAGGACGTGATCTACTGCAGAAACTCATAGTCTGCAGACCTTCTAGTCGAATCTCTGCCGATGAAGCGATGGCACATCCTTATTTTCATGATAACAGACCCACCACGACTACCGCCTCAAATAAATCAAAATAACGTGTCAACGTTATACTTAGTTTAAAAAATCCAAATATTTCTACGACTCACTCGCGTACATTTAGCTAATATGTTTGTATGTATATTGTTTTCGTGTTGACTTTTTTCTAAATGCATTATTTTTAATCGACGCTTGGTCAATTATTTCAACAAACTTGATTAATTCGAGACTTTTGAAAAAATCGTTCTTTTTTTCGTATCTTTATAAAGAGAATATTTACAAATAATAATATATTAATGCAAGTACAAGTAAGAAATTTAATCTTACATAAGGTAAGGTATTAGAAAAATATTGACTAGGTTAGACCTTTAATTCCTTTTAAACACTGCCTATATTTATTTTTAAAAAAAGAAGAAAGAAGAACAACATATTGAAAAACAAGAACCCCAATTTTAAAACTTCAACGCAGCGAATGTTTTAAAAAGTGTCCGTCGTTTCTATACAATTAAATACGACATTATAAAATTACATCGTACAATTTAATACTTTGCTAAAAAAAAAATTAGAATAGGTACATATTTAATCAACAAATTGAGTTTTAATAAATAAAAAAAACTCCGAATCACAAATAAAGAAAAAATAACAAAACAACGTTCAATCGAATCGTTATTTCCAAAAAGTCTCGTAATCAAAAACCATTCCAAAGAAAAAAAATCTAACCATTTCAAAAAACAATTTTCCATGGTTATCGAACGATGTTGGTCTAAGTATGCGAAAAATTGTTTCTTTAAAGAAATGGACGCGAAATCAAATCTCAAGTAGGGGTTCCAAGCACAGCACATTTTGGAAAAAACCATTCGATTTCAAATGATAAAATCGAAACAATTGAAAAAAATTGTCATCAACAGGTAAACATGCGATTAACCAAGTAAAATTAAATTAAATTAGCAGTTCGACGAGCTTTCGTATTGCCACGTTTTATTCACCAATTGCTGCGATTGTAGTGGTGGTTGAGGAGCTTGTTGTTTAGCTGAAATTGAAAAAAAAACTCAATTAGATTTAATTCGAAAGATAATCAAAACTTGTGGAAAAGGCACAGGCGTTGAAAAAATTAATATTTCATACTTTTACTCGTATCGTAGAAATAATTACGTCGAATTAGTTTTAAATTAAGTAAATACGTATTTATTGGTAAGCTGACGTCTACTACTGCGAAAAAAGAGAAAAAAACGCCAACCTTGAATTCGGCTGTTATAAATTTTAATAATATTTTGATATGGCTGTGGAGGAGGAAATTCTTCGACGGGATGAAACAACGACATGAATCTTGATTCAAATGATGCTGAAAAAAATAACACGTTTCGAATTATCAGTTTATTATCAGTTGAAAAAATTAGAGCGCAGATTAGAGTTACGACTTACTCATTTTATTCACAGAATTTGAACTTCTCATGGAAGAATTTCTCACCGGAGGTACTGGAGGAGCACCGGAATTCATTAGATTTACCTGATTAACCTGAAATATCGGAAATTTCAAAATTACACGCGATTAAAATATAAAATAAAATGATAAAAACGAACCCCAACTTGAAATTCAAAATACCCCGAATGAACTCCCCAACCGCACGACTCACAAGAACAAAATACAAAGCAGAAAGAAACTAAACGAGTGGCAGGAAGTTGATTTATGAAATTCAAAACAATATTGTGAATTTTATCAGTAATTTTTCTTCATAAGAGAACCCAGTTCATATAAAGCCAACAGCTGATTGTTTCATGTTACAAAATGAAATAGGCACAACAGTTGTGAACATACGATACATGACATAGTGTGAAATTTCACGAATAAAATTTATCGATATTCGCAAATGGGTGGTGTTTGTTTTTCAAATATTCAACCGACTGGCATCGATTATGACTAGATGTAAGTACCAATTTTTTATTGAAAAAAGTTAGCGTTATCAACACGAAATTCAAGCTGTTGGGGTAACATAGACAATAATTTAAAGAAATAATGTATTCTGACTTGACATTTCTTTCGCTAATTAAACAACAAGAATTATTCGACACTTTAGAGCTTTATTTTGTATTGACATGGATATGTCTTGTGGCTAGGGTCAATTCTAAAATTTTGTGCATTTTTCGTGTCCGGAAAAACCGTCACGAAATTCCTTGACGATGATTTTCAGACTTTTTGTCAGACTTTTTTGGACTTGAAGAAATTTTCAAATTTCTATTGACTTTTTGAACTTTGTCAGACCATAAAACATCGCCTAAAATGACCAAAAAAATGGCAATTGATGAAAAACTATTTCAACCAAAAATGACAATTTTGAATGAAAAAATTACAATGTTGAACCAAAAAATTACAATTTTGACAAAAAATGATGATTTTGACCAAAAAAAATTACAATTTTTACCTTGAAATAACAATTTTGACAAAAATGATGATATTGACCAAAAATGACAATTTTTACCTTTGAAATGTAAAATTTCCGAAAAATGACAATTTGGACCAAAAATGACAGTTTTGACAAAAAATGACAATTTAGACCAAAAATGACAATTTTTACCTTGAAATGTAAAATTTCCGAAAAATGACAATTTGGATCAAAAATGACAATTTGGACCAAAAATGACTATTTTGACAAAAAATGACAATTTTGACAAAAAATGATGATTTTGACCAAAAATGACAATTTTTACCTTTGAAATGTAAAATTTCCGAAAAATGACGATTTGGACCAAAAATGACAATTTTGACAAAAAATGACGATTTGTGCCTTGAAATCTAAAATTTTCGAAAAATGATAATTTTGACAAAAAATCACAATTTTTACCTTGAAACGACAATTTTGACAAAAATGATGATGTTGACCAAAAATGACAATTTTTACCTTTGAAATGTAAAATTTCCAAAAAATGACAATTTGGACCAAAAATGACAATTTTTACAAAAAATGACTATTTTGACAAAAAAATGACAATTTGTACCTTGAAATGACAATTTTGACAAAAAAATGACAATTTTTACCTTGAAATGTAAAATTTCCGAAAAATGACGATTTGGACCAAAAGTGACAATTTTGACAAAAAATGACAATTTGTACCTTGAAATGTAAAATTTTCGAAAAATGATAATTTTGAGTAAAAAAATGACAATTTTGGCCAAAAATGACAATTTTGACCAAAAAATGACATTTTCGACTGAATTGTCTGTAACGCTGACATTTTCGACTTTTAGACATTTTGTCAGACTTCATGAAACTTATAAAAAATTTTGTAATCAAAGAGAAATCGGTTCGTAGGTAATAGCAGCTAGGGGCCCAGCCGCCTAGTCAAATACAAAATTCATTGAGCAAAAACATATCTTATGTTTTATAGTTTTATGGGTAGTATGGAAATGGTGGGGACTTTTTGTTAAAACTTTTGAAAACTCATGAATTTCAAAGAGATAGATCCATGCACCAATATGTCCGCTTGAAGAGTGGATCTATTTTCTTTTTATCTTTTTTTTTAGATTCGTTATTTCAATTTTTTTTGCCAATTTACATAGAATTACTGGCAAATGGTTGTGATTTGTAAACGATCATACTAATATTCTGAAATACGTGTACAAAAAGTCGGATTTTCATTTCTCTAAAACTTTCATTTCGAAATTTATTCCATACGCACGAACCCATTCCTATCAATTTATTGGCCAACGATTCAAAAAACCATTGAACCGGTTCCAGAAACGTACAACCGTTAATACCAAGTACACTTCATTCGATGAAATCGCCAACGTATTATCGTAGAAGGCCAAATCACCGGCTTCTAACAATGCTCAATGAAACAAACTTCAACTAACCGTCAGCCTGGGCGGAGGTGGCGCTGGATTCACTCGGTGTGGTGGCGGTGGCGGCGCATGAGTGGGTGGTGGAGGCGGCGGACAGTTCGGAGGTCCTGTCATCATTCTAGGGGGAGGGGGAGGTTTGGCTAACGGAGGCCTCAAAGGCGACCCGTGCGAACGCCTCAGGGTAGCGTGGGCGCTACTCAAGTTACTCCAAGAGGTAGCATTCGAGGGTGTTTTTGGCGGCGATGTCGATCTCAGATGCCTTCCACCTATGGACTCTTGAGACTGATGGAAAGACGGTAGATGATTTTTGTTATTCATTCTATGTAATTCTGACTGATTGTATTCTGGATAAGGTGATCCTGTGGCAAAAATTAAGATAAAATTAATTTCGTTAAAGATAAAATCATTTTTCAGTAGGATGAATTATTTTTTTTAATAGCAGAATGTAATTTTTACTCATTTCCCCTCCAACAATATAATAAATCTGAAAACAAGGTTACGTGCAGTTACGACCCGAAGTGAATCGAGCACTAAAAAACTTCCATATGGATGCTATAAAATAAATATACTTCAAAACTTCCATATGGTAGTAATAAAATACATATTACGAACGAGTATCAAACTTACCATTATTCGATTCAGCAACATGTAACGAAGATCTCGGCACCCTCATACTTTGAGCTCTTGTAACCGTTGGTCTTACATCATTTTTAATCTTATGGCCTACTGACTTATTAGCAATAGCGTTAGGTTTCGGTGCCAATGTAGGTTTACCGTGATTTATGATATGATGACCGACATCGGAAACACGATTTTGGTAACTATCGTTTAAACTAACTGCACTACCGGATCTGTTCTGCAGCGACGAACCGTCATTTGTCTCCAAATCAGGCTGCAAAATTACAAGTCAACGATTACAAAACGAACGAATATTTAACCAAAGTCGCAATTTACGTCTACGCACGATAACTAAATTCAATTATCAATTTTGTTCAATACGTGAATATTTAAATCCTGTCTGATTCGATGTATTGAATTTCAACCCAAACGAACTGTAATATTTCGCGAAATGAATTTTAAATTAACGTGGTCGTGATGCGTCTTCGACACGAGGATTAGTTTTCAACCAAAGGGTCGTAAGGAGATTACCATTTCAGGGTATTGATTCATCAACGAAGAATCCATAGAGGTTGACAATGTTTACTATAATACATTCACCTCAATCGTGACAGGGCAAACATTTGTTGAATTAACCGTAATTTTTTCTACCCTAGAGTACACTACGTGCGTAAATATATTCGTAGATGTGCAAATTTATCTGTTTTAACGAAGGTAGGCCAATTTTAGAAAGAGCGTAGCCGGGTTTATGGGGGTGATTTGGCTCTGAGCACCGAATTTTGAATTATCCAGTGGGAGATGGTTCTTATGGTCTAAAACCATAGTGACAAAAATTTTTTAGCTCGATATCTCAGCTCTAATTCCTTCTGGGGGGATGTGGATTTTCATTAAAAATTTCCATTTTTGGCAATTTTCAACCGAATTTTTTCAAACTTGCAAGGATGGTAGATAGTATCAAGGGTAATTTTTGAAATTTTTTGAAAAAAATTTCGAGCACTTTTTCAAGGTCAAATGGACATTTTAAGCT
>FIZU01035700.1:0-21805 GCA_900064475.1 Pseudococcus longispinus
GGGTATTTTAAATAAAAATTGGAAAATATGGAAGAAATGAACGAATTTGGTTCAAATTCGAGTCAATGTTGTTTTTAGGTGTCCTTGATGATATTTTGCAAGAAAAAATTTTTCACCCAAAAATGACCACTTTAAGGGTGGAAAATGGTGGAAAAATTGATTTTTTGCATTTTTGAAGGTCTTGCACCATATTAAAAAATTCTGAAAAAAAAATATTATACATATAGGTATACTACGTAATATACATCAAGATTTTTTTGGGAGGTCTGAAACCACGTGTAGATATTACGCTTTATAGTCTTAAAACTCAGATTTCAATACGAAAGAAGATTCGAAAAAAAATGAAAAAATTTCCAAAGATAACCCTTGGTGTGGTCCATCATCCCTGCGAGTTTGAAAAAATTCGGTTGGAAATTTCAGAATACAAGAATTTATAAGGGAAATCGACATTCCGGGTGATATGAGAAGGTAGTGGGCTAAAATTTTTACCAGCGAGTTTTTAGACCATAAGGACCAACTTACACTAGAAAGTTCGAAAATCCCAGCCAAAGGCCGATTCACCATTCTTACCCGGCTGTGCTCTTGGTCAACATAAATTCCATATAATGGGAGTTACATAGTTTTCGAATTAAATGACTCACTTCTACCTTGAAACACCCTGTATACATAACCTAAAGTTGAAAAAATCATGTTTCAGATATTTCGAAAAAATAAGCAGACATTTCTAAAGGAAACGAGATTGAAGTATACCTCCAAACTTGTCGAAAAAAGATCATTAAAACACTAAAGTACGTGATCAGAATAAAAAAAATCACACCTATCAAGACAGAATTGATAGAAATGTGTCGAAAAAAAAACATAACCATAACATCAACTCGATTTCCAAATTTTTATTTCGTAACAAGTTTGTCTATTTACTTATGGAAACTTCTTCGTCTTACTGATCACTTGTGGTAAACTTCGATGAGCACGAAATTTACTTCATTTACAATTTACATACATTAAGGTTTTCAGTTTTATAAATCACGATACAACGTACAAACAGAGAATCAACTTCTTGGAAAATTCTTCATTTTATCCTCGTGCTCTCCTGAAAGTTCTCCGAACAGGTCTACAATAAATATCATCACAATTCACATTCCCACACAGAATACTGGCAAACACATGCTCATGCACCCAGTTGAAAAAAAAAAAAGAACCTGTACAAAGTTGCTCGACGACACATCATACTCGTATATCATATAAATTGCAGCTATATTTGAATATATCCTCAACTCTGACTACACGTAAGTATAATCACCATAATACCACTACAATAAAAATATTTCCGGTGATCGAATCGAGCATTAAGAAACGTATTTATAACCATATTCTACTTTCCTTTCGGTCAATTTGATTCCTTTGCGCTGGTATTCAGTGATAAATTAATATTTGTAATGACCAGCCTACAGCTCCCTCGACTTCACACTCGCAGACTGACCACCCGAGGCTGTTTGAAAGCCAAAGCTATGTATAGTAACATGCGTTATGACACCGTTATACACCTCGGTATAATCTAACGCTTCCAGCTTTGAAAATCTGATCTTCGCTGCCTAAATTTATTATTATTAGATACCATCGTCTCTTTTGTTTAACTCCTCTCAGTATTAATTGCCGCTATAATTAAATAACCTACCAGAAGTGCCAGAATACATATTCTATTTCCTGTTTGACGTTTTTTCATTTCGGAATTAAATTTTTTAATAAAATTGTCCACGGATGTGAACTCGATGAAGATTCCTACGAACTAGTCATTGGGAAAAAAAATCGAACGTTAAACCGGTTGTACGGAAGCTGCGATGGAATAAGGTAAAATTTTCTGTCGAGAAAAAATCGACATTTGTACCGACGATAAAGATCTATATGTTAGAAAAATTTACCAAGTACCACCATTGCTGCCAACCTCACGGATTTATCAATAGATTTAAGAACTTCTCAAAAATTGAATTATGGATTTTTAATTTAAATTTATGAATTTGTTGACGAAAATTGAATCACCTACACACCCATTTTCTAGCATTAAAATCTGAAAGTTATAAAAATTGATTCACGAACTAATTTAGTCTTGTCAAATACCATAAAACCAATATAAATGAGGCAGATGATACAAATTTTGATTTCTTGTGAGCAAGTTTTGTCTTTTCGAGTAGTTTTTTTTTTTTTTTGGAATGAAAGTGATGAGAATAATCGATTACGTCGACCATTTAAAATTGGACCAAAAAATTGATTATTGAAATTTTTTGAGATTTTTTTTAAAATCGATTTTTACGATTTTCTGCTGCAAACTGGCTAAAAATAACTGAAACTTTCCTATAAATATTATCAAGTCGAAAAAAGACTGTTGGCATCATGGCATGTATGTAGTTTGACTTTAAAGCTGTATCAACGATTCATTTGCTTAATTAGGTATTATTTGTAAAAAGTAGGTCAAGCGTTGAAAAAATCTATCATAGTGAATAATTTTTTTAAATCTAATCTTTCCAAAATCTTTTTTTTTTTCAAAAAATCGATATTGCACTTTAATCTCTAGTGATGGATTTAGAGAAAGAGAAAAGGGGGAGGGGGTCGGGTACTTTTAATTTGTAAACTTTTCTTGGGGGAAAACTTATTTTTTGGAGAAAACTGTCTTTTCAAAGAAAAAAAATCTAAATTTTCATAAAAAAAGTATCATTTTAAAAAAAAAATTATTTTGGGGGAAAAATCGTCATTTTTTTAATCAAATTTTTGGAAAAAATAGTCGTTTTTTGGGGAAATCATTATTTTTCAAAAAAATTGTCATTTTGAGAGATCATCATTATTGTAGGAGGGGGGGATATCATTTTTGGGGAATAAAATCTTCATTTTTGAAGAAACATTGTCATTTTTAGAAAAACGTGGTCATGTGTGGAAGAAACAATCAATTTTTTGAAAAAAAATCACCATGGGCATCATTTTGGAGGAGAAAAATCATCATTTTTGGAAATAATCATAATTTTTTTTTGGGAGAATATCATCATTTTTAGGGAATAAAATCATCATTTTTGAAGAAACATTGTCACTTTTGGAAAAACATAGTCATTTACGGGAGATAAAGTCAATTCTGTGAAAAAAATCACCAGAGGCATCAGTTTTGGAGGAGAAATCGATCATTTAAAAAAAATCAACATTTTTGGAAATCATCCTTTCTGAAAGAAATCAAATTTTTTGGAAAAATCGTCTTGGAAAAAAATTTCAATTTTTGGAAATAATCATCATTTTTGGAAATAATCATCATTTTGGGAAATAATCATCATTTTTGGAAACTATCATCATTTTTGGAAACTATCATCATCTTTGAAAATAATCATCATTTTTGGAGAAACATTGCCATTTTTGGGAAGCATGATCATTTATGGAAGAAACAATCATCTTTGTGAAAAAAATCACCGGGGGCATCATTTTAGGGAAAGAAAATCGTTATTTAAAGAGAAATCATCGTTTTAAGGGGAAAAAATTGTAATTTTTGGAAAAAATCATCATTTTTAAAAATAAAATCATCATTTCTAAAAAAAAATCATCATTTTTAGAAATAATCGCCATTTTTAGAGGGAATATTATCATTTCTGGAGAATAAAATTATCATTTTTGGAGAAAAAATCATAATTTTTGGAAAAATTCATCATTTTTAGAAATAATCCCATTTTTAGAGAAATATTATCATTTTTGGAGAAAAATTGTAATTTTTTGAAAAACGATCATTTTAGAAAGAAACAGTCAATTTTGAGAAAAAAAATCACCGGTGGAGGTCATCATTTTTGGGAAACATTTCAAAATGAGCACAATATGGGTGCCACCTGCATGGTTACATCTGCTGAGTTATGCAAAAAAATTGGGTGCCGAGCCAAGAATAATTCCATTCCCATTTTTAACAACTTAAAACACGCATAAAACTAAACATATCGAGATGAAAATTTATATACAACTCGTATAACCCTAGTAAACCAAAACCTATGTATTTTGTTTTTCCTGTGTTATCGCAAGCGGAGAAAAAAAACAGTGCATCAGCAAAACAATACCTACGCTAAAATTTTGTCCTCGTCGTTGTCAGACACTTCTTGCCTTTGCCACAATGGAGCATTTAAAAAGGAGGCCCGGGAGGTCAAGCCCTGTAACGGATGAAATATTGAAAAAAATGATAAAATTTCAACTTTTGAATGTCTTTTTGAAAAAAAGTTGCCCCCACTCAGCTCGACCTCAATGAATTTACTTATTTCAACAAAATTCTTTTTTTTCAACAAACTCCTCTCCTCCCTCCTTGAATGACTGACTGGCTAGGCTGATGCTTCACCACAATTACAGTATACAAAACAAAAAATTACTACGGATTTCAGCGCTCATAAATTTCAGTTTCTCCGGTTATTATTTTTATTGGCAACACTGGGTACCAGGATAGTATCTATCTATACCCAATTCACACTACTGATCGATATATCGGTTAATAGGATCGATGTCAAGATGAACCTATTACATTTTTGTATTACCAAGTATTATGTGACTTATATTTGTTCATTAAGAAAAAAAAGAAGAAAAAAAACGCACTCGCAGGTTCTACACAACAACAATTGAAGATCGATGGTTATCCATCCATGACCATTGCGATAACTAATCCCTTACATAATTCGAGGAAAACTCATCCAGAACTATAATCTTTTGTATTTGTACCGATTTCGAATGTCTAATGAAAATGACGCCGACGTCGGTACCGCTATATTTATGACGTCATTGAAATTTGTCGTCTTCGATGGAATTCGGAGTAGATGAAACGATAAAAGAATACGAGTAAGTAGGTACAATCGATGGAAATCTTTCACTTATTGGCATTTCATCTTCCCAGACAAGTTCTGCGAAATATTCGATTCGTGCCCCCTTTCGTTACATATTAATTCGTATCTATATTTTTCAAATATTTATTGAAATTACTGGTGAAGTAAGCAGGCCGATACCTTGAGATACTCCTACAAACAAATTACCACCTCAATTAACCCTATTTAGACTAGTACTTAGCACATTAGGAACGTACGAATAAAATGAGGAAATGAACCGCAGTTCAAAAAATAGGCTATAAACTATAAAGCATAAATACCTACGTTATGATTCATTTACGAAACGAAACCAAAGTCTATATTACATCCTGCGAATCAAAAGTAAAATAAAAAACGTGCCCCAGATGCAAATTTAAAGATAACAAATAAAGTAGAGGCTGGGTACGTCTTAGCAGATGAATTAAATGCACATGAAAACCCATGATACTGCTGGATGCGTCGACTTGATAGAGAAAACATCATTGTTAAACGAGAGAAACCATTGTTACAATAGGCAAATCAGTTCGACACTCCAAGGGAACCTGAACCTATGGCTATATGATACCGCAGCAGGCCAGTAGGCACATTCGGTCGGTATGTCAAAGGAAAAACGTGTTTACTTATATATTTGGATGCCGATAGTGTTTTTACAAAAGACAAGAGCAATTACAACTGTCCGGCATATGCCAATATTTCAGAACGTACGAGCTGCGGACCCTACGCTGTCCCAGCACTTGGAAAAAGAAAAACTACTGATCATTATCATCCAGCGATACGAAGAGTTCAATCATAAGAAATGGTAGTAATACCGACGTAATACTTAGAAATAATCGCAGCTCGTGCGTACCCTACAATCCAACTGTTTTATTCTGGAAGAAAACTCACGGTAACATACATTCCGTAAGTTGGTGTCATTGGCTTGTGCCAATCGCATACAAAAACTGAAAGAATTCGTCGCATGGAGCCACGCGATCCTCAGATTAGCCTGTTATTCATTTTCATTTTCAATCTAACGAAATATAATCGGAAATTGTTCATTGTAGTAAATCATTTCGCTGTCTGGATGTGCTAAGTTGTGCGAATCGTTAGGTACCTACACTAAATGACTCGGTTAGAATGAATATAACATTTGATCATTTTTTAAAGGATTATAATACATATTTTGGAAGCAGATTACCGTAAACGTATAACGTTGATTTTTTTTTTCATTGTAAATTGTAATCGAATCAAAATGAAGTGGTGTTTGGGTGGTATACTTCATATTTACGTAAATTTGGTAGAGTTTTGGTGTATTTTGGCTTTGGCATTACATGTCTAACAGCAATTAATACTTACAGAATCTTAAAATATGAGGAAAAAAATTAATAATCGCACGTAGCAACGATTTTTACGAATTTTTTTGAAACTATAATAGAATGGTATCAAACAGACCGCAACCAATTATCATTTTATGCAGCATAAATATTTTCTAGGTATTTTTCGAAAAAGTAAATGTACAGAATACATGCGAATAATGTATCTATACGTAGTCTTTAAAAGTATTGAAGTCCATTACTATTTGAGCCAGGTGCTTATTTAAAAATTGTGATAGTTTTGAATATTCGTTCGTGAACGTCAAAGGTTCAACAAACATAGGTAGGTAATTAGGCATACTTTTGCCTCTCTTGATGATTCAAACATTTCCTTTGTTCCTTGATGAGTCTCAATATAAACAGATATTTAATTAATCATTTTACTTTCTAAATAAGTAATCAAAATCAACTATCCGACGGATAGATACTTTCATAGCTTCTTTCGTTTTTTAAAATCGGTCTCTCAAAAAATATCATCCAAAGAGGGTTTGCTTTTTCTTCCTGGTTTCTGCAGTTGATCTCGTCAGCAATATTATTCAATTATCTTATAAAATATTGATATTTTTCTCGAAAGGTCAAAATTGTTGTGCGGTTCGAATTGAATAAAAATGCTGTATTAATGGTCCCAGAAACCATTCCTCTGGTTAGTCCTATGAAAGTTTAGAAAAGATAGGTAGGGGAGGTTGTTGTCCCTTGAGTACGATGTACCTTGGAACACTTGTAATAACGTCATCGGGGGTTGCCCCTTGGAGACCATTTTTTGGTGGTAGTATTCTAAGGTCATTTATCAAAGAATGCATGCAGTTATGCATGGCTGCCGATTGTACCTTGGTCGTTCTGAGTTTTCAGCTAAAAAGTAACTTTTTTTTGTTTTTGTTTTTTTTTGCAATAATTGAAAATGTATGAAAATATGTGAAATTATTTCAATTTTGTCATAAAATATATTCATTTAGCCAACCTTTTTCATATAACAACTATCAGCGAATTTTGGCTCCTACGAGAATTTTCCAATTTAAAATTTTTCAATAGGTCGTATACCTTGGAACAATACTAGAAATAGTGGTTAATAAGGCGAGTAAAGTGATTTTTTTCAGTTTTCAAACTTCATTCGTGTAATTTACTTGAAAAATGAAAAAAAAACTATTTCAATTACCTTTCTTATCATCATTTCATCAATTTTTGAATTTCATTTGATTAAGTCGATTTTCATCATTTCAGCTGATTTTTTTTTGAAAATTCGAACATGAATAATTTCTTCCACATATTTCAACTCATTACACCCTGAAGTTTGCGGTACCCTAACTTTACAAAAAAAATGTACTGGACATTTTGTTAGACTTTTTTGGACTTGAAAATTTTTTCAGATTTTCACTGTCTTGTTGGACTTGGAAAATTTCAAAAATGATGTCAACTTTTAAACATTTTGTCAAACAAATGCTTTAGACTTTTTGGACTTGAAAAATTTAAGAAATTCTGACTTTTTCAATTTTGAAAATTTTCCTGACGAAATTCCATCACGAAACCCGAAACCGTCACGAAATTTCTCGGTGATGACCTTTAGACATTTTGTCAGACATAAGACTTTTTGGACTAGGAAAATTTTAGAGAATCCACTGGCCACTGACTCCTGGACATTTCGTCAGACAATTCAGTCACGAAATTTCTCGGTGATGATTTTTTAAACATTTTGTTAGACTTTTTTGACTTTGAAAAATTTTCAGATTCTAAACGCCTTTTTGGACTTTGAAAAAAATTCAGAAATCACGCTGCATGACTTTTAGACATTTTGTCGGACTTTTTTGGACTTGGAAAATTTCAAAGATAATGCTGACACATTTTGTCACACGAACAATTTAGACTTTTTTGAGTACACATAGAAACTTAACTTTTAGACATTTTATCAGACTATCAATTTAGACCTTTTGAACTTATAAAATTGACTTTCAGACATTTTGTCAGATTTTTTGTACTTGGAAAAATTTTCAGATTTCTAAAATTTCAGAGATCACTCTGATTTTTACACATTTTTTCAGACTTCAGCCTGTTTAAACTTAAAAAAGGAAAATTTAAAAATTCTGACTTTTTAGACTTGAAAAAATTTTACAAAGTGGTCAGTTGACTTTTAGACCTAGGAAAAATGTAGATTATTTCCAAATTTAAGAAATTACCGGGCGATGACTTTTAGATATTTTATCAGACATTAAGCTTTTGTAACTTGGAAAACTTTTTAGATTTCATACGACTTTTTGGACTTGAAAAATTGGGGAGGATTTTTTTGGTCACTTCTGAAGAAACTCATATCATTAGTATAGCCTAAGAACAGGCCTTACTCATCAAATTCTGGCCTCAGAGACAAACAAAAAACAAACAACACTCCCCCCTCCCCCAATTAGCATAGGCGATTAAGAATGGCGAATCAGCCCGTGGTTGGGATTTTCGAACTATGTAGTGGAAATTGATCCCTGTGGTCTGAAAACTCGATGGTAAAAATTTTGGGCCCCTGCTTCACTTCTAGCCCCTCATATCGCCCTTAATATGCTCAAAATGGCAGTTCTTGTTATAGATTTTTGTATTCTGCAATTCTCAACCAAATTTTTTCAAATTTGGAGGGATAATGGACCATACCAAGGGTCATTTTTAGAAATTTTTTCAAATCTTCATTTGTACTGAAATTTGAGTTTTAAGATTTCAAAATGTAATGTTGTTTCAGACCTGCTAAAAAAAATATTGATACAAGTGTGTAATATGTCATGCAGTGTACCTACCCGTTTTGTATATTACCCTCAAAAATGCGAAAAAACAATTTTTTTCACCATTTTTCGTCCTTAAAATGGTCTATTTAGGTCGAAAAAAATTTTCTTGCATCATCATCAATTACATCTGAGCACACCATCAACCTGAACTTCTCAAAGCTCCTTACAGGCACCAATAGCAACTTCTCTCTCATTTTGGGACAAATCAAAATTCCTCAGTGTATCCTATCGAGCATTTCCAAAATAACTTTTACATTCAGCAGATTTTGAGCATTTTGAGCCGTATTTTTATTAAAATATATTTTAGCATATTTTACTGTTTTTCGCGAGTTTTTATGGAAATTTTGAGGGATTTTGGTTATTTTCCGAACTTTTAAGAAATTTTAATCATTTTAACAAAAAAAAAAGTTGACTCAACGTTGCTTTTTTAACATTATTCTTTTTCTTACACATTTTTCTGGTCAATTTTTTGGCATCATTGTCAAATATAGTTCAATTCGGAATTTTTTCCTTTTTTTCCAAGAATGGTAAAATTAATTGATTGATGCATACCAATGAAGTTATAAACTCTGCTCACGTTACATTTTAGGGTTTACTCCAAAATCCCCCTCCAAAAAAAAGATATACCCATATTTAAAAAATGATACTGCATATTTTCACCTATTTTTGGATTTCTGACGCGTTTTTAAACATATTTTCGGGTTTTTAGGGCATTTTTCAAGAACATTTTACATTTTATTAGAGCATATCCTTCCCAGCTGCCTAGTGATAACTTTTCGTTTCAAAAATCCAAGGCGCTCGCAAAATCCATAAAATTTATAATCGAGTTCAAATCGAAAAAAACGAAAATAAAACCGTAAATTCGCTCTCTTTCTCTATAAGTGAGCACGGTTCAGCAACTAAATAAAATTATCATACGTATTTCATCATTTCGACTTTTCGATACATCTAGTAGAAGTAATTCTATCTCAGCTCAGTCTGCTATTTATACTCCAAAGAACTTCCTGTTTGTTATCTTATTAAATTTTGATTCTTTTAAAAATTTCTTTCTTTCATTCGATTCGACGTTGTATTTACTCGTAACTCGGCTATTATTTTTTTTGGTCGGTTTTCGATTCGATATTTTTTCCATTATCAATTCAACATCATCGTTCCATTTAATGAAATCCGAATTGTAAAAAGCATATAGATAGTAATTCTAATCGAATGACGCGACTAATACCGGATTTATCGATAGACAATTATCGCACGCGAGCTTTTCAGCCACCGTGTAGGTAGGTATAATAGAAACCCGCTGTATAGAAATATAATCAAGTACACAGATATATCTATGTACTCGTACTCGTGAATCCTATACGAGTAAATTCCATTCGACAGATTTGTTAACACAGATAGAAAAGCATTGTCGAAATTTATCTTAATAAATCTCGCCGACGATCATTATTTTCGGATACTTGTTACTCATTAAAAAGTAGTTATAGAACTTCCGATGATAGCATTTACTATCCGGCTGCTGTGAAATGTCTGTTAAAATAACTTCATTAACCGTAACCACCTCGGAATTAACCGTCTACGAAGTTAAATCTCTGAATGACCTAACACGGTAACAGCATGTTTGCACATGCGTGAACGAATTACCGGAACTATAAGTTATCGTACACCTATATATTATTATTAATCCTCCTGTAATGTAATAATAATAAAAATAATAAAAACTCGATGATTTCAAAAGTATTTAGACACGTTTTGGAAGGGTATTAAGTTGATAGGTACGAACAGGTAGACGATATATACGATGACTGGCGAAAATTCGTAGACATACATTTTAAATAAAGGAAAGAAAGAGAAGGATAATGCCAGACACGAGACAATAATCGTATTTCTGCACATATAAAAGGATACGTACGTAGATTTGTATAGAGTTTAACATTTTGAAACGATGCCAGATTTATTATAGGTGAACGACTAGGATGTTGCACGTTTTTTTACAACCTGGGTTCCTTACCATTGTTTTAAAGGTAGTCGAAAGTAGCAAATCGCTTTCATTCGATTCAAACATTGCTCATTAGTTAATTAAGTTACAATTTCGATTCATCAATGGATTTGAAATATCGAATAAATTCGTACCTGAAATTAAAAGCTACAGCAGCGTATTGTAACTGTGAATCGTCATTGTTTTTCATCCATCGTCACTCTTGAGACACCTAGAAAAATAAATGTCAAGGTCATTATCGCGTGATAATTACTTTTTCAAATTTTAAATTGAAATTACGTTGTAATTCTGGCAATAATTAATATCTGCATAGAGGGTTCGGTTCGAACAATTAGAAGAAAGCAATCCAGCTTAATGTATCAATCTATAGATGGCAAATTAACATATGAAGATTTATTTGGGACAGTTTCTCAACAGGTGATGATGTATACTTTGCCAGTATAATTTTATTTTCATCTTTTCAATTCGATTAATGAGTAGACTGAGACAATAGACTAATATTTTAAGCACTTTCAATGTAGAACACTTGGATTTTCGTTTGAATAATTCAATAATCATCACCACGAGATGGTTCATATCAGGTGGGGAGGGGAATACAGTTGGAATGGACAAAATTTGGCAAAAACCTAATTTTTTCAATCCTAAATTTTTTGGGGCGATCTTCTACACAAATCTACTTTACAGAATCGAAAAAATATTTCAAATTTTCCTCATTAATCAATCATCAATAATTGATAATTAAACCAAAGTGCATACATTTAGACAGGTAGGTACCTCCTCTTTGAGAGAATTGGTCAATCGATATATCATTTGGTCATTTCACAGTGGATTTCTTCGAAATGAATTTTAGTTCAACTGATTTACTTATAACTTCTGCCAACACCAAATAACAAAACCAAGAAGACGACAAGTTGAAAAATAATCGTAATTTATAGCATTAAATATAAAATTACACGGAGTCGGATTGGGATTGCACCAAAAATATATTAATATAGGATTGTAAAAAGTGACCGAATGAATGCATTACGCAGACTGTATAAAATTCGCCCTAATTTAAATGCAAAATGCTTCGTGAATTTTTTTGGAATAAAATCAAGATTCGCGAAACGTTATTTAATTTGTTAATTTATTGTTTTTTCAAATTTCTTCAAACGGTTCTTTTCTGATCATCATCGAGTGATGTTATAATTGTATGTAGTACTTTTAGCAATATCTATCTCATTTGAATGACTTTTTCACTTAATAGCACAGATATGTATAGAACTAGATATTTATTCCACTTTTATCTATCTATTAAATAGCTCGAATTTGATTCGAATGGTGTTTTGATTTGACCCCGTATATCGAACGTTATCTGTTTTTCTCCCTTTAAAAATAAACCTGTTTTAAATGGTGCATTTGCATTCTATCTGATTACAGGCAAAGGAATAGGTACTTAAATTTAAAGCAATGTAATAAAATTAAACAAATTTTCATGTTAAGACACCGAATTAAGCGACTGTAGATGTCATAAAATTTGCAATTTCCAGAAACGTTAGTTCATGAAATCTTTTCGTCGAGAGGAACTAACAACACTGCTAGAAAAATTTTTCACACGTTTCAGATAAATGTAGGCTTTTTATAGTGTTGCAAAGGTCACATACTTTGTGCCTATAACGGTACAGCAATATTTTTTCTACTTTTTATGTAAAATAATATGTGTTTTTGATAGTATTTTTTGCATTAGATACGAAAAAAATATAAAAAAATTCTATCTGGTTAAGTTTTTCTAAAAAAAATAATTTTTTGAGAAAATTTGCCAATTTTTCATCATTTTGAAGTAAAGAAATTTATTTTTTGGGCGAACGAGAGGTGCTACGAAAAAAATGAATAAAAACCAAATTTCAAAGCATAAAGTTTTCTTTCTCTGTTGAACAATTAGTTTTTTTTGGGAGGGCGGCTCAAATTTTTAAGATATTTTTACCAAAAGTTGGAAAATTCAACTTTAATTTTATATCGTAAATATCTCGAAAACTTGACCCCTCAAGAAAAAACTAATTGCTCATTAGAAAAAGAAACTTTTACGCTCTACAATTTTGTTTCTATTCATTTTTTTCGTAGGAAGCTTAGTTCTCTCCAAAAATCAATTTTCAGGTTAATTGGTCATTTTATGTAACACTTGAGTTGCTCTTTCAAGATTAATCGATTTTTTAAACAAACTAGGGGTCCTAAGAAAAAAATGAATAGAAACAAAATATTGGGGTGTGAAGTTTCCTTTCTTCAGTGAGAAATTGTTTTTTTTTCTAAAAGGCTTAGTTTTGGGGATATCTACGATGAAAGCTTACAGCTGATTTCTTAACTTTCAGTGAAAATATCACGAAAACAGAAAACTAAACTACCTAGGAAAAAAATTATGCATCAAACTGAAAGGAAATTTCGTACTCTACAATTTCGGTTCTATTGATTTTTTCATAGGATGCTTTGTCTGCTCATAAAATGAACCTTAAATTTGAAAAGTTGTTAAAAAAAATTTAACGATAAAATTAATTTTGTAAAAAACTCCCACGTGATTGAAAAAACTAATAAAGTTTTTGAAATCTATGCAACACCCCACAGAACTGGAACAACATTTTAAAAGTTTCAAAATGCAGGACTGTATTATTTTTGGGACATTGAACGAAATATGCATAATGCATTCAAGATACTAGAATTCATAAGTATGTAGTTGAAGAGGAGGGGGAGGGGAGCTGAACATCAACCTAATAGAGAAAGGAAACAGGAAACGGAATCTAATTGGACTTGTACAGCTATGAGGATCACATAGTTTGCGTCCTGAGTCCAACATTTTACGTCGTGTTTTCCCGTTAATTTTTTTAAATTTTTTGTCATACTTGAAAATGAAGCGATTTTGGGAAGTTTTCATGATAACTTGTTCGAAAGAGGATAAAATCAGCTTTCAAATGATATGATTACATTTTGATTTTGCTCAATTTTATAAATAAGTGCATTTTTGTCGAGAACGTCGCAGATGAAAAAAACCTGAACGAAATCAAAAAGTAACCATATCATTTGAAAGCTGATTTTATTCTCTTTCAAACAAGTTATTATGAAAAATGTCCAAAAGCGCTTCGTTCTCAAGTTACACACAAATTTTTTTTGAAAAATGATGTAAAAAAACTGCACTGCATCGTTGAGCAAAGTGTATGTGATCCCAGTGATACACACAGCAAGGATGGAAAACTGAAAAGCAAAACTGAAACTGAAACCGATAAAACTGAAAGCTGAAATGATTTTTCGACCGGGATGGAAAACTGAAATAATCTCAGTTTCAGTTTCGGTTTTCAGTTCAAGTTTCAAGGATTTCAGTTTCAGTTTTGAGCATTTCAGTTTAACTTTTCAGTTTCAAGTAGTTTTAATTTCAGTTTTGAAAAATCATTTCAGTTTCCAGTTTTATCGGATTCAGTTTTATTTCGCTTTTCATTTTTCCATCCCTGACCAAACGTAGCGTTGAAACGAAACAACAATTAGCATTTTTATGATAGGTAATGAAAAAAAGCTGAAACTGAAACCAATAATTTTTACAGTTTCAATTTCCAGTTTTTGACTTTTCAGTTTCAGTTTGACTTTTCAGTTACAGTTTTGAATTTTTCAGTTTCAGTTTTGAATTTTTCAGCTTTATTTTTAGTTTCAGTCTCAAAAAATCATTTCAGTTTTCAGTTTTATCGGTTTCAATTTCAGTTTTGCTTTTCAGTTTTCCATCTCAATTTTTCGAGATTGAAACTAAAACAAAAAGTGAAAAATTCAAAACTGTAACTGAAAAGTCAAACTGAAACTGAAAAAATTACTGGTTTCAGTTTCAGCTTTTTTAAAATTATCCTAAATGTCAATTTTTGTTTCGTTTCAAAGTCACGTTTGGTTAAAAATGTAAATGTGAAAAACGAAATAAAACTGAAACCGATGAAACTGGGAACTAAAATGATTTTTTGAGACTGAAACTAAAACTAAAACTGAAAAATGCAAAACTGAAACTGAAAAGTGAAACTGAAACCCCACAAACTGAAAACTGAAACTTAAACTGAAATAATTTCAGTTTTGAGTTTTCTATCCCTGGCACTCAGAATTTTCTTTTGGGGAGGACTGAACAGTGTTGTATTTGCGAGGGATCCAGGAGGTCCAGATTCTCCCTTGACGGTTAAAAGGGGAAAAATGACAAAATTTCAGCTTTTGAATGCTCTTTCTTATGAAAATTTTTTGCTATTTTGATAAAATATGTAATAGACATCTTGTTCAATTTCACATGAAATCTCCCTGTTTTTGTAAAGACCACTCCCCCTCTTCCCCTCATTGAATGAATGTCCGGTCACGGTACAGGTGTTAAACATGTGGAATAGAGAGGAGCGAAACTAGGTTTTTTTTTGGCTTGAACTTGAAATTTGAAAATTTTCCATGGTAGGTATATCAACTCATTAGTTACAAATGCTTCCATAATTTAAGCCATCTGATATGTGATAATGTGTTTGACTCCCCGCCGCCGTAGGGGTGGAAAACTGAAACTGGAACTAAAATGGAAAAACTGGAACTGGAACTGAAATGCGAAAACTAAAAACTAGAATAAACTGAAACTGAAACTGAAACGTTTTTCCAGTTCCAGTTTTTACTTTTTCAAATGTTCTCGGCTTTTCGACTTGAAATTTAAAAATTAGGATAACATTTGATAATTACCTAATAATTATTATGTTTATTTGAACTTTGTGCTCTCTAGTGCCAATTTAGCTTTCAAATTGAATTTTTTTGAGATTTTGAAAAAAAACTGAAAGTAAAACTAAAAAGAAGAAAACTGAAAACGGGAATTGGAACTTTGATGATTTCAGCTTTTCAGCCCTATGTGCATGTGGCCGAGCGAAGGGGGACGAATTTTATTTAAAAAATGAGATTTTTATCTATCAAAGGTTCGTTTTTCTAAATCATTGCTTGGAAAAAAATCGAACGTATTTTGGGAAAGTTTAATCTTAAATAACCCAACATTCCTCAGACTCACAACAATATAGGCACCTCTACCTACACAACTAAAATTAATTTTAAAAACAAAAGTTAGATATCTCGAAGAAAACAGCCGGTTAAAAATCTCGTTACTTATTCAAAACAGTTGAAGCTCGAATAAATCTAAGTACACTTAGTTTATTAAAACCATAAAGCTTATTTCAAATGTTCATCGACTTCGAATATGTACCTCTTCCTAGGTATGTACACTCGTATACGACATAATGTGCATGCAGAGTTGCAGACACCTCATATTCAACGCATCCGCAATTAATCACCGGTTCGAATTGAAAAGTACTGCATCGAATCACCCACATTTGTTCTACAAAATGATTAAAATTCAGTCGACGATGCACTGGCGATAATTTCCGACACTTTATATTCACCTCAGTGTTGCAGTAATGCCGATACACAACGAATTATGACCTACTTATCAACCCATAAGGTAAACACGATTAAAATCATACCGATCGCATAGGTACGAAAATAAAACGACAATTAAAACATTAAAAAAATTAATAAAATTACGTAGCTCAAAAACGTGAAAATCGATATAAATTTCTACACCTATGGCCGCGTCCAACGACCGCATTTTTATTTTTAGGCGTGAGTAAACTCCACGCGGAATTCTTTTCACCTGAATACATTATCCGAGTGGACGTTTGAAAACTCCATTTCATATGTATCATTTGCTGCTCTCGCTAAAAAGAAAATCAACGACCAACGCGTAGGTATACTCCGTTGAAAAATTAACCACTCGCACCAAAGCTTATAATTAACTGTCAAGGTAATGCGCGCGTACGAGCGACATGTTTTTATACGAAACTTTTCTCGACAAATTTTCACACAACTGGAAAGTTTTCTCGCAGTTAAAATTGAAGAAAAAAGTAGAAAATTTCATCCCGAGTAAAGATTGTTAGTTTATATTGTATAGCATAGCAAACGCGAGTTCCAACAGCGAAAAAGTTCAACTTGCGTTGATATTAAAATCGGACGTATACCGAAAGGCGTTTTGTAACGTATTTTATCGAAATTTTCGTACATTTCGTATAGATAATATATTACCTCGTGCTCGTGTTGTAGATGTCCATTATAAGTTTACGGGTCCCATGTGATGGCGGATATCAACTCGAGAATCGTTATAATGAAATAAACATAAATTGCCATAATCCCCCGTATTCCTGCAACGGCAGACTCTTTCGCGCTAATTAACCGTTTCGTCATCATTTCTAATCAAAATTTGTTTTTTAAAGTGGAAATTAGGACACCTACGTAAATGAAGGTGGAATATTGTACGTGAGATTCTTTATGTTGACGAAAAAGTATATCCTGCGGACAGGTGTCAAGCAAAAAAAAGATTGCTTGGGATCAGAACTCCAATCGATCATGTTCTACGAGAATTCTTTTTGGGCCTTACCCTAATGTTATGTAATGAATTACTTTTTTAATCTTGAAAAAAAATGTATGTCAGTGATGGAAAACTGAAACAGGATCTAAAAAATGAAAAGAACTGGAGCGGATATCCATTGAGATAAATTCGGAGTTCGAGAAAGAAAATTGATTAATTTCAAAATGATTTCAAATAGATAGGTATAGGTACCAACAAAAAATGACCAAGAGTGGCGACTAACCATGTAGGTACTAACAAAAAAATAATTTGAATAATTTGAAAAAAAATGAAAATTGAAAATAAACAACATTAAAATTAATAGAATAGAAGGTAGAGAACCACTTCTTTCTTTTTACATACCTCAGCATCCAATATTCCAAACATATAGCTTTCTAGGTCTCCAAATGTTTATAAAATTGTTCAATTTCATTTTCTGGAGACGGGCGACTAAATTTACATGGATAGCAGGCACCAAACTCAAAAGTATTGTGAACGACTAAATCATTATTTTTTCGAGCCCACGACTACGAGTACGAAATTAGCTTTTGTAATTTGTTTCATTTTTCAATCTTTTTCTTCCGCGAAAATTTTCTGAGAAAATTCTTACGTATTGGGAATATTCTCGTGCATTTGAGCACATTCTTGCTTAAAATTTGGTGAAAATATCGTAAAAGTGATCAAAAAATCACGAATTAATAACAAAAGTTGTAAAAATTGTTGAAATTTGCATACGATCGTCGAAAAATTTCGTAAAAATATACACAAAACCATGAAAACTGTCGAAAAACACGTGAAAATGATTAATGTTTTGATAAAAAATTCACTCCACATTAAATATCAAAAAAATATCAAAAAAATCTTGAAAATATGTGAAACTGTGTGGAGCTGTTATACATCACTTGAAAAACAAAAAAAAAAAATGGAGAATATTCTCGAAAATTCTTGTCGTCAATGATTAAATTCTTGATGAGAATATTCTCTGTGCCATCCTGGATATTTTTAACCATTTTAGATAAAATTTTCTTCAATCATTATTTTAAAAAAACTCATTTTCCCCCAATAATTTGTGAATAATTTTTATCAAAGACTTCTCTTATTCGTAAAAATTTTTTATAATCTTTTTCCCCGTTCCTACACAAATTTGAATTTTCAACGACAAAAAAATTAAGAAACAAAACTTGTAACTTGGTAAAATATTAACTATGTAATAACTTTTTTTCAATTTTCTATTTAAAAAAATTTCAATTTCTATTGTTCTTTAATCACGGGTAAGTAAATGAATGAGTTCCATCATTAAAAATGTTATCAACAAAATTTTGGAAAAAATTTTCATCATTCGGTAAGATGGAAGAGAGGAAGACAAATAAAAAGTTGATTAAAATTTTAAACAACAAACAATTTTATAAGAAAATTAAAAATATCATTGATACTTTTTTTAAATTCAAGAAAAATTGAAAAATGGACCCATCAAACATCAAAATTTATAATTCTACCCCATTTCCTAAAAGGCAACACCATACCAGACAGGCAGGCATCAACATATCTACGGAAATTGTTAACATGACATATTTTCTTCACCAACTTTAGAAACTCAGTGCATCTAAAAAAATAATTACGAAATTTTGAAGACAAGAAAAAGAAATTTTAAAAATTATCCACAAACTTTTAGAGAAATTAAAATAATTTTGTAATGAAGTTAAAAGAAAAATTTTTTAAAGAGGAAAATTGAATAAAAATTTTGAACAGGATACAACTTTAAAAATTTTAATAAAGGCAAGTTGGAATAACTGGATCCTGTTTTTACAATTCTTGAAAAATGTTCAATTATGCTTTACCAAAGGATTCTAATGACTAATGAGGAATAACCTCCAATCTTTGAGTGGATGGGGGGGGGGGTGGCATAGGAGTACGCCTGTACCGTTGATTTCTCAGAGTGAAACACATTCTTGGCATGAGATAGACCAGACTCTTGGAGAAATTTTTAACCCAGTTCCCCAGTGAAGTGGGATAACTAGACCACCCACCCTTTTTTCATCAGGGTGAAGTTGACGATATATATGAGGTATCTAAGCCTCTTCCTCGCACTTTTTACTATATTTTCGTTTTTTAAAACTTTTCTCAAGATTAAATTAAACCTGTAAAATGATGTTATGAAACAAGGAATATCGATGTTTTAGCATTAGCAGAACAACGTTAGCTGGCTCAATATAAATGTCAAATTCGCGTTCAGCGACCTCAAATTAGTCGAAAACGACGTAAAAAATTTAAAAATTTGTCATTTTTTATAGTGGATTAGTTTCCCAATCACCATGGCCCAGTTGCCCCAAAATTCAAACTTACGCGGGGCAACTGGGCCATATAGCCTCAAATCTTCCTCAATGGAATTTTCAATTCAGGTTCACATCACGTTCATCTCATCTGAACCAATAAATCGCAAAAACATGTCAAATTGGTTGCTTTCAAGCGGGGAAGGGGAATTGAAAATGGCGGATACTCTATGTTTAAAAAGCAGTTTTGAATGAAAAAACTCAAAAAGGTCTGGGGTCTCCTCAAAACCTGAATTGGGAACCATATACCAGTTGTTATGGTAGGTTTACTATGTAAATGTCACCATGCAACCATCAAATTTTTCCAAAGAGGTTTTGGAGGGTTTTGAGGAAGGCATGGCCCAGTTGGGCCTACCCCGACTTACCTGATGTCAAATTCTTCTGATAATTAAACCAAAAGCTAAACACAAATTATTGAACAATTTTTTTTTAAATATTCCCCTTATCAAACTTCAATTTGTAATAAGCACTTTAGGTACACCGAAAACGTAAACCCAATTCGTATTATCACACTTTAAGCCTGTTTTTGTACGATACCTAAATATTGTTCATTTCGCGAACTGATAACATAATTTACAATCTGCTAATCGTAATGTTGTAATCTTCTAAAGTTTCAAATCACCGTATAAACCTGTTATTCTTGGGTTGTTATGGTTGCTCCTCGTTTGTCGTGGTTTTGTTCCAAGAAAGGTAAACAATTACTTTACATTTTGATGGGGAATTGGGCTAAGGGTGTACTTTCTGCTTTCTAAGCATTATAGGTATAGGGAGTAATTTTTTCAACGATCTCGGATTACTGGGAATAGCGTTTCAATTCAGAATGGTAATATTTTAATCAAGATGCGGATAAAATCAAGCAAAACAGCGCGTCTCCTTCATACCCTTATCATTTTCTGTAGCTGCGAATCCATCGACGAAAATTCTCTCTTGAAAATTAATCAACCGGCCGATTAATAAGTAAACACCGCAGCTGCAGCATATCTTACCACACCTAACAAACGAACACCAATATTTTTATGCACAAGTCTTAGGCACAAGTATAACTGACAATGAATATGAATTTGAAAAAATCTGACCATCATAGCGAACTGACCACGTGTGTAAAAATGAGAATATAATTTACGAGTGCTCATCTCATATCGTATACGTAATTGCACAGGTAATTGTTACGTACACATGAACATACTTACGGATATCTTAATCGTTGCATGACCGCACAAATTAACGTACTTCTATAATATACTCGCTTTTAACCAGATAAGTAACAATTTTGTTAACTTTTTATTACTTCGCACGTAAGTAATCGCTTCATAAACAATGTTAGAAGATTGCATGTTTGCGGTTTGGACTCCGCAAATTGCAAACGGAATACCTTCTTTCAGACAGAGTTAGAAAATATTCGTTCTTATGAAAAGGATACATTTTTGACACCGGAATACGCACGCATACGGCACAATCACATTACCTTGATCATTGAACCTGAATTTCATCTAATAATCAAAAAATCAATCTGATTGTTTTATCAGAAAATTTGCTAGTTTGCAGCTGCGGACATGCTGACAAATTCGTCAGTGTCATGTCAGTGTTCAACAAATAACCGGATATTTTAATATCCGAATATAACCAAATCGCCGATTAATCGATTACGACGATTAGTAAAATAATCGATTATGCCCAACACTAATTAGAATAACTTTTTAAAGTTTTTTTAAAGAACTCAAAAAATTTAATAAAAAAATGTGCAAAACAAAAATGGAAAATGATAAGTATGAACAGTGTGACCAAATACATAAAATCCAATTCAGGAAAATTACCCAGCTAAATTAATTTCTTGACCTACATTTTCCTTTCTTTTTTAAAAAATTGATTTATCAGTTCAATAATACATAATTGTATATCACTATAATTTAATAGGGCTTTTCCGCTTGTGCGGGTTGCATACTTTTTGCCGTTCGGTTTGGCCCTTTCTTATCAATTTTTTTTATTTTTTCAAAATAACTTGAGAAAGAAGTAATTTTGGAAATCCATCGTAATAACTTGTTTGAAAGAAGATGAAGTAAGCTTTCTAATGATGTAATTACTTTTTGTTTTTGTGCAAGTTTATAAATCATC
>FIZU01035709.1:0-11216 GCA_900064475.1 Pseudococcus longispinus
TTTTCATTTTTATGAACCGGTTCTCGAGTTATTCGCGATTGAAATTTTCAAAAGCTTCTAGCGCCTAGAATAAAGCAGTTACGTGAATTATGTAAATAACTTTTTTAATAGTACTTGAGAAGGTGCACAAAAAAGTTTATATACAATTTTCTTTTTTACAAACTGGTTCTCATGATATACGCGATGGAAAATTTCAAAACTTCATCACAGGTGTATTCATTCCGTAAATTGAAAAATAATGCTTAGCAAAATTAGATTCAAAACTTTTGCAATGCCTGTTCAACGACATACTTAACTTTGATAGGTAACAACATGGCAAAATCGGATTTTTTTGAAGTAAAATTTTGTGATGTTGGTGTAGAAAATCAGTTTTTCTGAAGCAGTTACCACCTAAGTTTTTTTTTTTCAAATCTAGTTCCTATGCAGGCTCCATATTCTTAATTTGGTTACGAAATGCGTGTGCTAAGTACGAAAGAGATCGAAAAACGTGGTCTGAATGCGGTTTCTTTATAGACTTTTCATTGTGTTACGTTTCCGTTCTGTTATCGAGTTATGTAGTCGGACCAGGGCATGCTTTTGAACATTCAAAGATCATAGACCCTTGTCGAGAAAGTTACGAGTACAAAGATGTCTTGAGACTGAAAAGGCCAAGCTGCTACAGCCGGCAGCAATAATTACTGCTCTTTTATATGTACATTCTCCATCTTGTTTCCTTCTACTGTGTAAAAATTTGTCGCCGTTCGTAACATTTTAATCCGATTAACAAAAAGTTGGAAGAAAAGTCGACTGGAAAAAATAAAAAACGAGTTTATTCCGCGAGAGGCGGCGGATTAAACGGCAGCGAATCCGTTTTAATATTTACGAAACTATATATATGAGTTTAATTTCCTCCCGAAAAAGCGTCGAGGAGAAGAAAAAAACACCATAGGTGAAAAAAAAAATTACCTAAATAAATTTAAAATTATGAATAAACCTTAATTTACACCCAATAAATCATACGATGATATATTCCGCTCGAGAATCGTATATCTTTTTACATTTAAGTATACGAGATGATCAGCGAGGTGTAATTACAACAGCATTAAAATTGCATTTAACGTGTTTAGATATATAGATTTGTAAGTGTATGATAGATACATATTTAGGTTGTGTTAAGACTTCCTTTTCTTCTATCGTTAATTTTTTTTTTTTCTTACTTCGGTGTATTATACGAGTATTAAACCTGTTTTATTGGGTTCACATATGTAACTTCTTCTCGTTCGCGTTCAACATAAAGTGAGATATTCAGTTTAATACGAACCTGTATTATTAGAAGTGACAGTTTTTAACGCTTCAGCGTATATTCCATCGGATGTATCGTTTTGCAGCCATTAGTCTAGTCTTGTGCTAACTAGATGTTCGATCGGGCTTTAATATCATAAATTTTAGGCTCGTTTGGCCGGTTAATATACCTCATTTCACGATGGCTTATTGTAATATCAAAAATTCTTGGACGGATGTTCAACTTACATACGTGCAGTAGAGAGGTTTAGCGTTTTGTAAATACAACGGTGATTATACCCGAGTATTTAAATAGTCTGGTATAAGACAGTATAGATTTGTAGTGACTAATATGCGGGTTTATTGGCGTAATTTTTACCAACATGTTGGATTAATTTGCTGGCAATCGGATGGAAATTCGTTCCGGGCCATTGCTTGATTCCTATAATGAATGGTTTTTCTTAGTAAAGTCATAAATTTTTGTGGTTAGTTTGGATAAATCATTGAAAAATGATGATAGAGGAAAAAGTCTTAAATAAAAGTTGTAGAGTATAAAAAATTCTTCAATTTTTGTTCTGTTGTTTTTTTTCTGTGCGGTCAAGGAGAAGAACTGTGGCTTTCTAAAGTTGGTAGAATTTTTCGAGAATGATTTTGATGAATCATATTGAAACTTCTGTTTAGAAAATTGAAGATTCCGGGCTAAGTTTTCTCTTGAAAGGGAAAAGTTTGCGAATTACGGTCTGTTTTTTGGGGGGAGAGGAGTTGTTGACAATTTTTATTCATGTTTTGAAAAAACAACATGAAGATTGAAGAATAATCGAGTATGATTTAATCAAATCATAAAATTGGCAGAAAAGTGAAAATGAAAGTTATTTTGATGATTTTGAAAAATTGAAATATATCACATTTCAAAAAAAAATTAAAATTGTTGATATTTTGAAATTCTACCCAAAAAAAGTTGAGAAATTTTCAAAAGTGAAAAATGCAATGTGCCTATCACAATAATTCGATATTTGAATAACAAAAAAGGATCAAAAAATGTCTATAAAATAATATTAATTGTTGAAAAATATCTCAAAATTGATATTGAAAAGCAAGGCTGCATCAAACAAGGCCATGGTGATGATTTTTTTTGAGAAATTTAGAAAATTTTACATCTTTAGTTGAAGAAATGAAGGAAAATTGCATCTAAGACAAAAGAATTACTATATGGGTCTAAAATTTTCAGATTTTCCCCATAATGTCAAATTCGATTTCTTCCATAAAAAGTCGAATGATCTCTCCTATCTCCATTCATAAAATTCCCAACAAATACACAGGAACGCAACCAAAGAGGGCAGGGCCGGGGTTGCTTGCTCTCCTGGACATTTGGAAAGTTGATAAAGTATGGTTTTTGGACATCAGTTGACAAAATCACAATTTTACCCAGCACTAAAAAATTCACACAATTTGAAAATGCCAACCAAATATTCGTGCTAAAACATCAGTTTTGATACTTTTTTCTAAAAAAATTTTCAACCTCGTTTCGCTTGGGCTCAATACATTTCTTTCATTTGACGAAATAATTGACATTTCTCGAAATTTTATGTTAAATGGCATTTTTTTCTCTTGCTGAATTTGCCACTCTTTGAACCAGTTGAATCAGTGAGGTTTTCAGAAATGTTATAAGGGCCTGGAGTCTGCACCCCCTTTATCGACTATAATGTTGGAAAATATGATGAAACTTCAGGTTTTAAATGCCTTTTCCTGCAAAATTTCACCAATAAATTAGGTATAATTTTTTTTTGGCTTGATATTAGGCTTAACATCTTTCAAAAGTAATTTGGAAATTTTCAGTAGCTTAAGTTGGCATTTTCAACGGCTCTGTAATCTGTATCCTCCCCTGAAAAATCTTTTCGACTCGTAGGTACCTGAAAATACATTCTATTTTTAGTATTTTGAAACTTTGAAGTGAAATAATGAAAATACCTTTGTATTTCTTTTACCTTGGGTCTTATAAAATGAAGATTGGACTGGAATAAGTAGTTTTAATGGCCTCACTTTTGTAAATTTCATCAATTTCGAATAAACGTTGAAATTTTAATTAAGATAGATTTCGAACAACGCTCGTTTAAAAATTATCTCATTGAAAGGTGATGTTTGTGAAATCTCGAATTTCCTTTCAAGATGATTCGATGAAAGTATTAAAAAAAGCTTTAAATAAAAATTTTTGCAGAGTTTTTACCTTGAATGAATGAAATTCATTGCTCTTGGAATTTGACCATATTTTCAGAAAAATTATATGCAGATACTTTCTCATAACAAGATTTCCAAAAAAAAATTGTGTTTACCATTCTTTAAACAACTTTCTTTTTCATGTATCGTCTTTTCGCATTCAAATATCATGAAAAATCTCAAATTTATCCCTTTCTCATAGTCTGAAATTTAAAATCAGCTGTGACTTTTTTGAAATATTCCAATGCCTTCAATTTGGAAAACTTTCAAAACAATTTAGACAAGGTCCATTCGCCATGATAATTTGTTCCTTCTCTTCTTAGACCACTTTTGCCCTACTTCCTGGACCAGAAATCGATCGTAATTTAAAAGAATACATTCAGATGTATTTTTTCGTCAAAAATATTTCCAAAAGAAAATCTCTTCCATATTTTCGTCACATTATCTATCTGCAAAATTCTCACCCAAAAAGGTATAAAGAATTTCGTTAACCTTCCCTTCATTTCTTCACTTCTCCTCGTACATAGAACAAATACCTTCGCCTTCTGAAAAGTTTGAACCCACTGAGATACAATTACGAGAAAAGTCGACATGTTAACAAAATCCTGCCAACGCTAATACGAATAAATTTGCTAAAAAGACGATACGTATAGAGTTGAAATAATAAATTCGTATGTGTGTTTTCTTTTCACCGAATATAGAATAAGACGAGGTATACTATAGAGGTAAAGTAGGCAGGCGAAAAAGTCGCAGTCGCTCGGGCCCCGAGGGGAGGGTCGAGGAGGAGGGTTACTGGCTGAAAACTGCCTGCAGATAAGTTCTTAAAGTATAAAGGGATTTTGTTTTCTGCGAAAATTATGACATGCTTTGTTACACAATAACAGCTTCGCGTATTTCGTACGATGATGCTGGTTGGTGTACGTATTTTAACGTTAAACCAAAACCGTTTTTCAGCATTCAACGTAAAATGAACCGTATTCGCTAATATTTGTGTTTTTTTTTTTCTTGCAGAGATTCGTGATATGTTTCGAGCACCAGTTTTCCATTACTTTGGGTAAGTGTATTGCGTGGAATTTACTATGTCGAGCAAATATTTTATTTACGGTAAAGCGTTTTAGTTTGGTAGAGAAAATGAAGCCAAATCTGAGGTGAAATAGGTACAGTCCCGTTTGCGGTTATCGTGAGATTGTATTTGTGTTGAGAGTATGGCTGGCGAATTGTATAAAAAAATATTACAAGAGATGTTGGGCGGCTTAACCGGAATGAGAAAATTCAACGGTGATAAACGTTATTTGATTGAGTCGTCACATACTTTTCAAGCGAGAGATGAACGTCAGCGCGGCGCAGGCTGCGAAAAAAAAATATGAAACAGCTTTGTGTTCATGTTTAAAAGGAAATTTTCCTCTTTACAATCTCTTTTCGCCGGTTTATTCCTTCCGAAGTCCAGAAAATATTGAACCGAATGAGGCACGATGGCAAAAAAATTACGAGCAACTTTTCACCCGCAGGTTGAAAAAAGAGAATCGAAGCGGGATGAAGAAAAAAGAGCACGAAAGAAAGAAGCAAACTACTATATCGAATCTATATACTTTTTATCGAACCATGTTTCTCACAAAACAAGGAAGTTTATATGGGAAGGTCGGATATATTTTTTTCATACGTTCTAATGTGTCGTACGGTGAAAGAACAACGAAAATTTCGTCGTAATGTATTAACAAAAAAAGAAAGGTCGTAAATTAAGGTGTTCCTTTTTTTTCTGCTGCCCCCCTATAGCGATTGTATTGCATAAGATGAGTTTTTTTCCGCAAGTGGTTGTGGTGTTTTGTGCATATACGATTGTTCTAGGTATTTTTAAAGAATAGGCCAGTTTTGGTTGGTTTTTTGTTTACGTCTTTTTATTTCCTCTTCCTTATTTGTTCGGGGGTTTTATAAACGTTTTAAATTTATGCGGGTCGCGGTCAGTTTTCTATAGGTTTTTTTTTTTGTTTTTTTGTTATGTGATGGTATAGTTCGGAAACATGGTTAATTTGTGTCCGCGTGATTATAAAAATGTCATGTTTATGTTTTGTACGTACGGATGACGGCGGCATGGCACAGTAAAAAAAATTCTATCTAAAGGTGGATTTGTTGCGGGCAAATTGCTTTGTGTGTCGTTTGGAATTGCCAAGCGATGGTCGATGGTCCGGTGTGGCGGAAAGGTGAATTATTTTAACGTTTTGGCGGTGTAACATCGGACCTTAGGTGAGGTGCTGGCGCGGTACCTTGTACATATATGCCTACGTCAAATTTTATCCGTTGCTAACGATGCAGTTGTCATAGAGCTTTTATTAATGACAACATTGAAAGCGTTTAGAGTACGATTAGCGTTTAATTCGGAACTGCGAAGCCGGCGTAGGGCGTACTAATTACCGAGAATTATCGTGATTAACCGAACACCAACATGTATTTTAACAATTGCACTGCTACGGAGACTTTGTAAAGAGAGGAAAAAACACCGGGGTGCGACGCCTTAGGTTAATTAATGACAAGTCTAATTTATTCTCGGTTGAACTCTATGACGTCTGAGGGGTATTTAATTTCGCTTCTTTTTTTTTCGTCGTGGTTTCGCGGGTATGTGTTTTTAGTACGATGAGTCGGATCGCCCACGTATTCGAATGGATGTGTCGAGAATCGACTGTGTGGCATTTTGTGTACAGTTTGGGTGAATTTGAAATTGGAAAATTTGTTGAATAGTCGAAGTTCCAACTTCTAAGGTATGTGGCCCAAAGGCATCAAATTTTACGATTTGTCTTTTGGAAAGAGCTCATGATTGTGATTTTTCAGTTTTTTTCAATTTTTCTCAAAAACTAGAAGAGATACGAAGAAAATAGTTGAATGAAAAAATATTCGTCGTAAAATTTTCTTTCGAAAAGGTTCTATTCAAAATTCACCCTAGTATCAAATTGAAGGCTGTACAGGGATTTGAAAATTGTGTGAAAGAAAATTGCTGGAATTGAACTCGCGAGTGCAATTTTTCAATTTTTCTCAAAAATATGAAGAGATACGAGGATAATAGTGCAGTACAAAAATATTTATCATGAAATTTCCTTTCGAAAAGGTTCTCTTCAAAAGTAACTCAAGTGTCAAATTTGGGGTTCTGCAGGGTTCTACAAATCAGTTATGCTTGAGAAAATCAATAAAAATGAATGATTTTGATTTTTTTGATGATGAGTGGATCGAAAACGACTTCAGGAGAATTATGTACTTGGGGAAATGAGGATAATATTGGTCTTAGGGTTGAGTTATGGCTGAGAAGTTTTTGATGGTACCAACTTACTTAACAGCACTGCATGATTTTACAAACATCAATACTTCATGGGGAAAAAAATGGTGGAAGAGGGTGTTAAATTCGAGAATTGCCTTCTTTGTGGCGCAGAAATGCTCAATGTGACTTCTGGCTATTTTATATGGCTCAAAAAATAACATCTTTGAAGTTCCTAGAAGAGTTGTTCAATCGACTGTTCCTGTATTGAAAACTGATGGGCAACCGCTCAAACGAGTTTTTTGATCCAACAAAAATCTCTTTTACTTATCAAATGTCTCCTGGACAAGTCTGGGGTATCTCCTCAGTTCAATATCATCTCATATATGGGACTAAAATTTTATTGTAAAAATTGGTGTCAATGGACAGTTGTCTTAGCAAGTCAGCACCAAAAAAATGTCATAATTTTTCATAAAATGCCCTCTAGACCGATTTGGGACCTTTTGAAGCTCAATAGCGTCCCAATTATTTCATTTGAGTGAATTTTGAACAGAACCTTTTTTATGGGGAATTTCACAGTGATTAATTTTTTATTGGAATGTTTTTTTCGTATCTTTTTTCATTTTTGAGAAAAATGAAAAATTGTAAAACTCTACTTACTTGAAGCTCTTCTTTTGAGTAAGCAATCAAAATGGCATGCTGTGAATTCTTACCACCTATCTCAAAACCATAATATTCTATCATTTCTCATAAATTCAACCTTATTTGAATTTCTTTGCTTCCTCAAATCCTCGATATGATTATCAAACTCGTTAAAACTTCGACAAAATCGCCAAAATTGCGGCATTGCAGTCGAATCAAAGACCAAAGGTGTTTTTCACCTCTTCCAAGTGTACAACACCATTCTCGAATTTTTTTCTAACCTTAGTCGAATGACTTTGTGTGAAATGATTTTTTTGTCTCGTCTTGGTGCCCTAGTATTGTTATTTTTTCTATTTCGTTTCTTTCGGTTTTGTATTGCAATTGGTTCCGGTATTTGTCACGCCGGAGCTGGTTGCCCGGGGTATATTAGTAACCTGGCCCCTGCCTATTCCCACGCGAGGGAATTTACGTATTGACGACTTAACAAGACATTTCCATCGTGGTATTTTTCTAGCATCTTTTATCATCGGCTAATAATATCGGGAAGCCGAAGTCTAGCTTGTTTTTTTTTCTCCTTTTTCATCATAACCAGATACTTACTTTCTTACTATCTTCTACCTATGTGTACAGGGTGTTTGATAAATTTTCGAGCATTTTAGGCGCCATATAGGGTCACTGTGTGTGATATGCTGTGGACGGAAACCGGTGTCATATTCAGGATACCAATGTCTCGTACGGTTGACCGATGGTGACTTGGTAATTGTGATTACTCGATGACATTGAAACCAGATATTTTTTTAATTTAATAATTCGTTGATGTACTTGGGTCTTGTATTGGGGTACGTATTCAATGAGAATACGAACATTGGGTTACTTTTACGAACATCTTATACGACGAAGGTTTTTTTCCTTCGGTTATGATTTAATTTTTTTATTGTTATAGTTTTTTCATCGTTGTTCGTCTTTGCTGGTATCACGCGTAATATTTTCTATGGACAATGACGTCCCATTGTCCACTTGCTATGTTGGTTACGTGCGCGATATATTTGATGAAAATAATTACACTGCACTCGTACGTACGATTGTGGACGGACGTTTGCTCGTATTGGATTATGAATCATTGGTATCTCGTTTGAAATTATCCACTTTGTGTGATCCGGTGGTAGGTCTAGCATTGGTTTCTTTTTTGTTGTATTTCTTTCTTCGGTTGGTGGCATTGACATTCGAGTGTGCGTGGCTTTGCTGCTCGAGCTCGACTGTAAATTCAATTTACGTCTACGTACAATAATGACGAGGGTTCTCAATTGCTATGTGACGTAGAGAGACTTTTATGCTGGTGTAATCATGTTTCGTCGTCGAATACTAAACTGCGAGACAGTGCTCAGTTCATATAAATGAATTGGATGCAAGCAGACTGAGTTTCAGAGTAATAGAGAGCTATGTACTTGGAGAATTGACAAGCAGGGTGTTAAACTTAGGCTGCGCTTCTTTTTTCCACCATAAAATTTGATTTACGAGTGGTACAGTCGTCTATGTACTATGTGTACTTATTACCTTATCGGAGATGGAAATCTTAACGAGCCTCGTCAATGGCTGCATTGTTCTTGCTGGTGTCGAAAAAAAGTTTACGAGGAAGGAAAAAAAGAGCACGAAGGAGACGACGAAAAGCGTCATATTAGGTAAATACGAAGATCCGTTTCATCAAAATGCCATCATTAACATCCGTCCTAACCACGGCTGTCATTAGTCGGTCGCAGCTCTGTGTAAAGGTATTCGTGCTGAAGATGTTGTCTTATCGTTTATCGTAACAAATATCTTTATGGGTGTTTGTTTCCCTTCATGGTTGGTTTTTGTGCGACTGTTTTTCCTCCTTCGGCTGCTTCTTCCGTTATACTCATATTAGACGTCGAAGGGATCTTGCTGGCGAGATGTCTACCTAGAGAGAAGAGATCTTGTTAACGTTTTGTGTGTTTCTTCGGCGTAATAGTAGTAATTATACGGACACCGCTCTGTAATACGCCATTAAGCGGAGATAACATAGTTTAAAGAGTAAAGTAAAAAAAAAATTAACGTGGAAAAAAAGTAAAATACCTACGAAATGAAAGACGGGGAGAAGTTATCCGTGTAAAATAGCTTTTCTGCTATGTCACCTTCGTTGTAGGTGCCTCCTACTTGAACGATATAAACCGATATACTTCGCTGGGAGACGTACGAGAGACCTGAGCCTGAGAGTACCCAGCTATACACTCTTTTCTGCTCCTTGTACCACGTATTTTCCTTCTTGGCGCTTTAATCTTCTTACTAATGATCGTTTTCCGTGTTCTAGACAGAAATGATATTATAATGTAATTCCTTATATTCTAATTGTTCATTCTGTTCTTCTTATAAACTGCTGCCTCAGTTATTACGCTTCGGTCTTTATTATTTTGTAAGTTTAAACGCGCGTCTAGTTTAAGTACCAGGATATGACATTGGACTGCAAATTGAAAATATAATTTGGTCTGACGTAGTCTACACCATGCCATGCCACCCTGCCACAGGTCGTCGCTGATCGAATTTTACCTACTCGATATCTTAGATAGGTATTCAGAGCCGGAGGAGGTGGTTGTGCAGTCGAACGACTGACTTTGAATTTTTTATACGTTACATGGCGATATTGTTGTAGGTTTTTTACCCGACTCTGCATAGTTTTCTCGAGTTTTATACCAAAAAACATGAAATTGCCCCTTTTCTTAATAGAATTCTTGAAATACTTTCGTTTACGAGCTTTTTCACTACGCTACGCCGAGCTATACAAGTTTTCCTTCTTCCTTCCTTATTTCTACTGTGCTCTTCGTCTCGTGCGTCTTCCTCGTGTTTTTTTTCCTTCGCTGTATCATGCCTTCAAATATTTAAGCCCGAATATAAATTCGTACGGTTAATTGAGTTTATACGAGAGAATTTTCGAGCAAGTTTTCGTGCGATGCGTTTTTTTTTCCTAGTGCTTGGTTCTTGACTCGGTGCTCGGCTATGTGTTTTTTTTCTTAATGGGTTTCGTAGTCGTAGGGTGGAGTATTTTAACCGGATTTGAAATGTGTACGGAGTGGTTAATTAATAAGACGAAGTCGGATTTTTTGAACGGGGGTTGTTTCGGGTCGAATGAGTTTTTCATTTTTTTCCTCATTTTCCAAGTTTTTTAATGATTGGTAATTTGATGAAAGTGGTGTACTGAATTTGATTGCAGGGTAGTGAAAAATGAGATGGTGGTGAGTTATGAAGTAAGGTCGAAGTGTCATATCTCGGTTCCATTCCTTTTCCTTTGTTTTTACATATTTGGATTCAAACTGAGACGCACCAATTTTTTTTTTTTTTTGAAAATCAATTGAAATCATTTTATAGGTAGAGGGTAAAGGGGAGGGGTTGAAGTGAAAATTAGTCAAGAAACTATTCAAGAAGGACTCTTTAATTTCTTATTTCTGGATAACAACTTTTACGTGACGATTTTCACGATTTTTGGATCGTGTTTACAATGTGTATTGATTTTTGTGAAAATTTTGGCAATTAAGTATTACAATAATTTCAACAATGCTCATGGTTTTTTTTATCATTTTTTTCATATTTGAAGTGATTTTTGTGATACTTTTAACAATGTTTTATTTTCGAAAACTTCCCGAGCGATTATTCACATTTAAAGAGGAGGTGGGGGGCGAAAAATTGAAAAAAATTCAAGAAAAATTTGCCTATCCAAAAAGTCTTCAGAAAAATGTGCGTAGACTTATTTCGCCAAAAATGGGTCATTTGAGGTAAGGAGCGGAGCAAGGAGACTTGTTTTTACCACCCTTCTATTAACTCGCTCGGGATGTTTGACGATGAGTTGCTT
>FIZU01035716.1:0-15745 GCA_900064475.1 Pseudococcus longispinus
TTTGAAAAGATGCATAAAAAAGGTTCAATACTATTTTCATTTTTGTGAACCGGTTCTCGAGATATTTCTGATTAAAATTTTCAAATGCCTCTAACGCGTTGAATATTGCAGTTACGTGAAAATCGCATATGACCTTTCTAATAGCATTTGAAAAGACGCATAAAAAAGGTCATATAGAGTTTTCATTTTTGTGAACCGGTTCTCCAGATATTCGCGATTAAAATTTTCAAATACCTCTAGCGCCGTGAATATTGCAGTTACGTGAAAATCGCACATGACCTTTTTAATCGCATTTGAAAAATTTCAGAAAAAAGGTCATATAAAGTTTTCATTTTTGTGAACCGGTTTTCAAGATATTCGCGATGATAGCTTATTTTTTATTTCAAAATATAAATGTTATGAAATTTTCAGCGAGGAAATCAGTTTTTCTAGCGCATTTGCTGCGTTAGAGTTTTTTTTTTCAATACTCAATTAAGTATAAAAAAACACATTTTGAGTTGAGGGCCTCAACCTCATTACTAATACTTTCTATTCCATTACTTTTTCCCAAATATTTCGACTTGCTTCTAGTTTTCAAGGTCTCTGAATCCGTTTCTGGGGTTGTTTTGACCCTTGCCCAAAATCACGTCTCCCTGGGGTAGGAGGATGGATCCAAAATTCAAATTTTTCTGATGTTATCAAGTTTGGTATCAAAATGTATGTTTTTTGACCTCTCGAGTCCGTTTCTGAGGTTGTTTTGCCAAAAAAAGTTATAGGTACTCCAAAGAGGGGGGGGGGCTCGGCTCAAAAATCAAAATTGTGGAAAATTTCAATTTGGGTATTACGTGTACATATAATTTTTCACCTTTAAAATTTATTTGTGACGAGAAAATTTTGGGCTGAAACCCCAAGGCAAGGTGTCCTGAAAACATGGAAGGGCTGTACCAAAAATCAAAATTTTTCGACGTTATCGAGTCAAGTTTCAACATCGATATTTTTTCATTTTTTTGCCCCCTCCAGAACATTTCTGATGTAATTTTACTAAAAAAATAAATAAAAGGAACTCTAGAAGGGGAGGGGGGAGGGCTCGACTCAAAATTTGGAAAATTTTCAATTAGTTATCAAGCAAGTGTATGTTTTCAAACCTCTGGTTTCCAAATCCATGTCTGGATTAATTTCAACCTTTTTCGTGATTTTCAAGTTGAATAGAAAAATTTTAAATGTGTAATTGAAAAGAAATTCCAAGTCAATTGAAAAAAATGTGATTTTTTTCGTATCAATGTAAAGGTACTCTACCTACTCCTTTAAACAAGTGTAGAAAGCTTGAAGCAGGAAGAGTGAATCAAAACAGGGAGGCAAAAATTAAGATATAAAAATTTTTTAAATTTCTTTTACTATGAAACTTAAATCTTTTTTGCTCTATGGAGGGAGGAGCCGAGGAGAAACCTGAAAACCAAATTTTCAGAATTTTTTCTCCCCTTCTTGAAGATTTTTTTGAATTGTTGAAAAATATTGTAAAAGTGATTGAAATGCCATAAAAAACGTTGCAATATTCAGAAATTTTCATAAAAATTCTTAAAAGATAGAATATCAAGAAAAATTGGAAAATGTTGAGAAAATTGTTGCAGTTTTTACCAGACTTGAAGACTTTTGACGGGATGCGTGATTTTTTGGTAGTTTACAATATTTTTAAATTTTGCTGATTTTTGTAAAAATTTCAACAAATGGGGGAAAAAGTTGAAATTTTGAAAAAATGCCATCATAGGATCATGAGCAAGGTAAATAGAAACCAAAAATAATGAGAAATCCCTTAATCATTCAAAATTAGCTTGAAAAAAGACCTTAAAAAATCCTTAACGATTTTTTTTGCCATTTTGTCGCTTTTAATCGAGTTTTCATCAAATATCTGAGGTAAAATTTGAAATAGGCTCAGTTTTTCATGTTTTTTATTCATTATTGAAGAAAAAAATGGTCAAGAAAAAAATTTTTTCTGAACAAAGTATTTTGAAAAAAATGAAAAAATTATAATACTTGATGGCACGGGTAAAATTTTTCCAAAAAATGATAATTTTTAAGGTAAAAACAGGCATTTGTACCATATTATCCACATTTTTCTGAAAAATTCATAAAAATCCTTGAAATTTTTTCAACCAGTCAAAAATTCTCACCTTCAAGGATAAATCCTCAAGGTTGGCAGCTCTGAACCAAAATAATAATATTAAAAAAAAGACCTTATTACTTGGGAATCCGGATGTCGATTTAATAAATTTTGATTTTGAAAATTGATAATTTTTCATATTTCCAGACTGGGTTTAGTTTCAAAACAAAGCTGCCAAATGGCATTAGACGAATCTAATTGGAACGTGGAAATGGCCGCCAGTCGAATACTCGACATGATCAAAACAGACTGAAATTCAATTCTAGAACTGAAGTGAAGCTTGGCTGTATACTTTAATTTTTGAATTTTAACGGACAACGAATTTTTTTGTAATTCCTATTATGCATTTTATTATTGTTTGTTCGAGTATCTCCTAAGGTAGTTTAATGTTATTTCTGTGATATTTATCAAAAATGTTGGATGAACGGATAAATGTGCTATCTGAATACTCTTAACATTATTTTATTTACTAAGCGCATCTATTTTATAAAACGAACGATTTTATTCCCTGTGATTTAATGTTGCAATTCTGCTATTCTGTATTATCATTTTGATTTTTTTCATTCGAATAATTTGTCTAGTAATTACGATTATTTCTTGTATTTTTTTTCATCATATTTCGATATTTTTTCTGTAACCTGTTGAATAAGCATGTGCTGGCCGTGATTGTTAAAACCCTCGATTTAGTATTTGTTACAGATATGAAAATAACGCAGTATTTTATATCTTATCGGATAATTCTATGTGCTTTTTTGTTGTAAAGTTAGTATTATTATTGTTACCATCTCATTCTGTATTTTGTACGATTTTAGTGTTCATTTTTTTTTTGTAATTTTTCAAGACTTTCGAAATTTTGAGCAGCTTGTTTTAAATTGTTTTCATTCTTAGTTTTCGAACTGCTTCGGAATTCATAAAAACTTGGTACAAATCTTCTTTTAGTTTTGTGCCTAAAAAATACTGAATTTATCCAACATCGTTCCTTCGAATAACCTCGTTAATTTTTCAAAATGTTTTAAATAATTACGAATTTTGTATTGAAAAATGCCCTTTTTTTTTGCATTTTTGAAAAAAATGTAATAATACGTATCGTAATCGATTACTGAATATGAATATGATACGACCATTTGCTACAATTGTTTTTCGTTAGAATTTAAATTAACGTTCTGTTGATTTTTGTAAAATATATCCAATCGTTAAGCAATAAAACGAATGAATTTTTTCCTTTGTACTCGTTGCATTATGGTATCTATTGATTTTCTAGAATTTTACAATTCGAGAACGAATATATTTAATATTTTTTTACAAACGAAAAATTAACAATGAATTATCTGATATACACGAAATAAATAACTTAAAGTACGTCTAACATTTATACACAGCGATAGATAAGCACGTAAAAAAGTATACGAAATTACGAATATGATACTATTTCATAAAAATGAGTAACACAAAGGATACAAAAATTTTATCACATGAAATCTTTTTCATTCACATTCTATTTACAATTTTGTACAAACAGGTTTCTTAAAATTAAGACTTGAGCAAACCTAATTTTAATCCTTTTGGGTAAAAAAAAAGTAAATATAAAAATAAGTCTAAAAATACGTATAAAAATAATCCTAATAGAAAAAAAGGCAGTAAGTAAATAAAAAAGATAAATAACGTAATAAATATGCTTAAAAAATTAAGGGATTTTATCCCAAATGAAAGTTGTATTTAGCTTATACTAATTTTCTTGATTTGGTACTTAAATTAATTTTTCTTAAAATACGTAATCCTGATGAAGGCACTCACTACTCGATGAAAAAGGATTTGGATGCTTAAAAAGTCCATTTAGACTCGAATAGCATAAATTTGGCTTCTGACGATTACTCTACGAGTTTTTGGATATCGAGTATCTTAATTTTAAAAATCTAAAATTTCTGGTTCCAAAATTTCAATTTTTGATTCCTCGAGTCGAAAATCAGCTTTCGATTTGACAAATATCTCCATCGATTCATTCGAAAGTCGATGTTTTGTTTCAATTTTTAGATTCAAATAGGTACCTATTTCGTTGAAATCATTCAGTCTTTATCTTTATAAAAATTTCTATGTTGTAAAAAAGCTCCATGATTAACTTTGGTTCGATTTAAAAATTCCATCGAAATATTATTCCAATGGTGTTCGTCTATATAATCTTGTCTAGATAAAGGCCGCCCACTAGGCGATGATTTCTTCCAGCCTTCAACATATTTCTGTTGAATATCCCTGCTTTTATTTTGCGACTGAAAAGAACCCGTTTCGCTGGAGTCTTCGGATGTACCTAGGCCCAAATCTTTCTCATGGCCGTAATATTTTTTATCAACGTTGTAAAAAACCATCGGTGAACCCTGCACCATTCCGTGTAAAGGTATTCCGAAATGTTTCGGGTTATGTAAATGCGACATGGGAGGGGGAGGTGGTGGAGGTAACGTTGCATGCGGAATACAGTACGCTGGAGTGCACTTTTTATCCACTTTGGTAGGTTTTTTCTTTTTTTCAAAAAGTGATAGTAAAACGGGTAATAGTAGAATACCGTGCATCGCTCCGAAGAAAGTGACTAAAAATATAATCTTAAAGAAAACTAAAAATATATAACTGCCTACGAATAGTAGAGCGCCTACTCCTAATATCGTACTACAAGCTCCTTGAATAATTGGTAATCCTAACGAATACAAGCTTTCTTTTGTTTTTTCTTCACAATTACCTTTGTCGGATGACATATAAGCGTAGCAAATGTGCGCTGTGAAGTCAACCGAGAATCCTACGCACATGATTAAATTCACCATAGATATTGAATCCAGGTTCACGTTCCATAACGCCATGTATCCGATCACACCGAATTCAATCGATACGATAGAAAATGCTACCCAGATGGAACTCGAAAAGTTAGGAATGAATAAGAAGGTTATTATCATCATTATTATTCCTCCGTATATAGTCGACTGAATCGTTGTTGGTCTAACTAGTTCGAACTGAAATGAAAATTTTAGATTAATAATTGTAAATTCTTCAAAGATGATGAAAATTATCCAAAAATGCCAACCTGATCAAAAAATAAGAAATACGGATGGAATACCGTAACGTTGAAAGAACTTTGTTGGGCAATTCTTCTCAAATCGTTGACCATATCTTTTTCCATATTTGCATTGGTGATATTGACAGTTTGAATGATGAAACGTGAAGCAATAATTTTTGATTTATCATCGTTGAATTTTACATCTAATGAATATGGATTTGAAGGAAACAGCCAGGACTGCAAAAATAACAGAATTTGTATTTTTATGCATTTGAAAATGGATACCTACTTAATCTTATTAAACACGTGTGAATTTCAATTACCTCTTCGAGGGCTGCGTTGAATTGCTTCATCGGAATATCCGAACTGACATTAAATATATTTGCATTCCTCCCAACATAGCCGATAAAAGCTCGAAGCCACGATTCTGTATACATGGACGACGACGAAACAAAAGGAGAGCTTTCGAATGTTCTGGTTAAATTTTCTATTTCATTTCGTACACTAACGTTTCCATAATCGAGTTCGCCTTCGATAATGACCTAATAAAAAATTGAATGATTAAGTCGTTTCACATCAAACTGCTCATTATTTGCTAAGAAATTCAATGCAATCTTACTTGAACTCTATACGAGTATTCCCTAAAATAGAAATCTTCTCTTTCGTAAAATTCTATCGAGTAAGAATCCGGCTTAGATAATTTACTTCGTTGTAATCCTTCTTGAATTATCGTAAGTCCATAAATTGCTCCAGCCATGTAGGCCAGGAATAGTAAAATTACTAAAATTTTAATAGGCCATCTATTTAAACCATTTCCTAGGTTATCGCGACACCAAACCATGATAGAATTTTCCGGATTATCTTCCGGATTGTCGGGATCTTTGGGATTGATTCCGCCGGTACAAAAAACTCTATACCACCAGGATTTTTGATCTGGAAAAATAAAATATGTCTTTTAGCGCCAAATACCTTTTGAAATGTGATGAAAGGGTCGACGATGATACTTACGTGCAAGTGATACAGGTAAAACAGGAATACATGCGATACAGTGTGCATTTTTTTGTTCAAGGTAACCATATACAGCAACACATGCAGTAAAAAATGTGACATGCCAAATTAAAATGAAAGTCACAGCTAAGCCTGCCAAAAAAAAAAACAAAAAGAAATTTGAATTAGAACGTTTCCTACATAAATTAAATGATTACTTTTACTTTTACAATTAATTCATTAGTTTTTTTTATCATTCTTATCAGTAATCGTTATTATTATTTATTTTGGTTTATTTTAATTGGTCCTCTAGGATGTAAACAAAATGAACCAATGAGATGTTTTGAATTAATAGCCTTGACATCTCATTGGTTCATAGCATTACCTAGTTACTGATATCTACTAGGAAACCATTTTATCTACCCCACGTGGCCAGCACATGGCCAAACAATATTTTATTTAATTTTAAATGAATAAAATTATCTCAATTTGAAAATAGTCACCTGTGTAAATACAAAATAACTGAATGGCTGGAAACGGGCTAGTCTTTCCAATATATAAACTAACGATATCAGTTAAAGATGTAATGGTGACAGATACTGCCGCTTCAGAGAGCATATTAGCAACTCTTTCAGGTACATTCATGGTAACAGGAGTTCTCCTCCATGCAGCAAGCATTACAAAAGTATCATCAATTCCTATACCTGAAGAAAAAATAATTCTTTACAAATCCATCATATTTTTCATACCATTTAGCAGAATCTCGATAACAATTACTTACTACAAGTTAAAAACGGAGCAGCCAAAATGATACCTATGAAATCATAACCCAAATACACGGCTAATCCGAAAGCTGCCAAAGTTCCCATGGCAGCGGAGATATTTCCTAAGAGACCCAACATAGGTTTAGACCTCACCCAGTCAGTCATCATGCAAGTGAAAATGGAGAATATGATCATAACTATGAAGGTAATAGTGAAATATGGAATTACAGATTTAGTATTTTTCTCCAGCTCTATATCTAAAGTACGAGAAGCAAATCTTGCTGTCGATATTAACTGAAAGGTATTATTTTTTTCTAAATTTTCTACGGTGCTTAAAAACGCGTCTTCCCAAAGAGATCCTCTGAAAGTAAGACGTGAACAATAATTGTACTTCTGTTCATATTGTAAAAATAGGTAGACGAATATTGCATGCGAATATGTCATCAACCAACCTTTCATCTTGCAATTTTGTATCCGCTGTTATGAAGTACATTAATTGAACACTAGGTACACTCTCGATGATTTCGTCTTGATTTACAAGCGTTTTACCAAAAAAAGCAGGAAAGGCGTGTGCATCCCATGTCACCGGATTCAACATAACAGGAAATGTTACGTTGAGTTGTTTCTTTTCAATTTGATCCATGATTTGATCCAAGTTGAGGACATCGTTTTCAAAACATTCACCCATCCATTTTGCGCACATTTCTCGATACGTGAATATTTCCTCAGGATCTCCAAAAGCTATTGCAATATTTTTAATGGTATCGTCCAACAATCTCAACTCTTTCCATACTGCACTGGTTAACATATTATCTCCTATTTTCGGAATGGCAATAATTTTGGCGTATCTTCCTAAAAGTAAGCAAAACTCAAGTAAAATACTAGATAGGTATACATTAAAACGAGCACATTCGGTTACAATTTTATTTACCTTGTCTTGTTATCCTGGATGGATTAAATCTGAACGAATAATTAGTTTTGAAAAAAGATTCCACAATTGTTCTTTCCGCTTTGCCTGGTCCGTCAACTGGACTGAATAAGTACTCCGAATCCATTTCATAGTGTAATTTTTGAAACCCAGTGATGCAGATTAGAGTTATGAAAACCGGAACGATTATGAAGTATCCAGGATTCTTGGCAACTACTAAACCCAAGTTGTAAAACAATTTCTTCAACAGGATATCCACGCAATTCGATTTGATCATCATAGATGAGCGTTGATGGGGGTTTCAGAAAAATTCGAAGCCGATTTCTTTCGATACTTTTTCAAAGAAAGTATTTCTTTTATATTTTTTAGTATCGCTTTATGCGGTAAATTTTTTATTATAGTTTTCAACTTCGTGTATTCAACCATCGGTAATGTTATACTGCGTTTCATGACATAAAAAGCTGCAAAAAAAAGAAGAAGAAATTGGTTAGTGTAAAAGTTGGTGATAATTGAAATCTAAAATACTTGATTTAGGTGTACACATGTAATACAGGATGTTTTATAGGATATGATCCTCCTTCCACCGGGTTAGTAGGCAAATCATACTGAGCACAAGTAGATATGTTTGACTATCCTTGGAATTAAGGGGCCAATGAATTTCAACTATGATTGGTAGAGGGGTTGGAGTTTGTGCTATTGGAAGGAGCATTCATTTTAGTTTTTTGGTTTAGTTGATCAAAGAGCCCCATTCACTGATAAAATGTTCAAAAAAGCAGAATTTCAATTTTTTTGATTTTAGTAAAATTTTTTAGAAAATTTCATATTAATCTAGGCCTACTACTCTTATGAACTTAAATTATGCAAAAATAATCGCTCTTTCCAGTGGCGCAAACCCTAGCTTTCTATCTTGCTCGGATTAAATGTTATATGGGTTCAATTTTTTTAATTTTTTAAAAAGACTGAAAAAATAATTTTTTAAAACAAAATTATGAAATCTCCACAATCATAGCTAAAATTTTATGACAAATCAAAAATAATGAACATGAGTTGGAAATTTTTTTTGAAAAAGCATAACTTTGCTCCTTCAATTCCAAGGATAGTTAAACATACCTACTTGTGTTCAGTATGAGTTGCTTACTTGCCCGGTGGAAGGAGGGTCATCACCTATTAGCCTATGAAACACCCCGTATAAATGGCCTTTAAAAAATTTGTATCAAAACATATTTAATGAATGAAACTTTGAAAATTGATTAAATTTCCACACGGTGATTTTTTTCCTAACATCAAAATTGAAGGAACTACGAAAAAAAATTTCAAAAATAAAATATCGATCAAAAAATTATTCGTAGAAATGAACTGTGATTAAAAAATTTAGCAAATTTTATTCCTATGATTTTTGGCCTAACATCAGAATTTAAGGCACTAAAAAGACCATAATGAGCGTAGAAACCTGTAAAAAAAATTTCAACTCGTCATTTTAAATGGCCTTTTGTCTCAATTCAATCTAGGTAAAAATCATGAGAATGAAATTCGCTCAGTTTTTAAAGTATCCTAATTCATTTTTTTACATTTTTTTGCTGAAATTTTCGTTTAAACCCTTCAATTTTAAAGATGAGCAAAAAATCATCAAAGGGGAATTTCTTCAATTTTCGAGGTACCATTCCTAAGGTTAAAAACAGGCTATGTTTCAATTTAAATTTTAAAAAGAATAACATTTTCAAAATAGATTTCCACTTTTTTCTTAGTGATACCTTATTCAAATTTTTCGGATAGGCAACCAAGTATTAGACACCCTGTATAATTATTCTGACTGAGCCTCGGATTGAATTATAATAGGTACAATGACAATGACAATACATCATGAATTAATTTCGAATTCGATATTGAGTTCCTTCGACCAACTCCTATGTATACCTATCCTGTCCCAACTGTCCCTGTATTTGCATACGTAGCATAGGCAACCCCTCATGCATGTATGATTAAACGAAAATGTAAGATTCTCCTTTGTATTAAATGTAATAATTTAAAACGAAATTTGCATCTTTTAATCGTTAAGATTAAACTAATTTATTTGTATAGTATTCAATTCTTCAAACCAGTTCCAGTAAATTACCTACGAATACTGCATTTAAATAAAAATATGTGATTGGTTCAATTTTTTTCAAAACAAAAACCGTTTGTAGAATCACAAAAATATTACTTAAATTAGATAATTATGTGAACTTTTAAGAATATCGATTTATGTATGAAAGATGCATTCTCATTTCAAGGAAAATAGTAAGATGCTCTAGCAAGTTTTTCTTAGTCATTGACCTTGATGAAGGTCAATGCCTCCACATACTTAATCTCTTCAGCTTTGTTTCAATTTTTTATAATTTTATAAAGAGCTAATTGAACATTGCCTATTCAAGAATGCCTGAGAAAATGAAAATGATAAATTCCAATTATCTAAATCAAAGTATAAACCACACAAAAAATTACAATATGATTTTGCCAACTTATTCATCAATTTTCATACCTGAAATTGAATTTTTCCAGTAAAAATACACCCAGCCCCTTCACCATTTTTAATCTCCAGATTAACAATTTCATTAAAAACGTAAAATAAAATGAAATTTCTTTCAAAAATGTAATCAATAATTTTTTTCTCGTTTAACACGTACCACGTACATGCGGTTTGGTAGGTAAGGAGCCACACGTACCGCTATTTTATGTTCAACCAGAATAAGTATGTCAGTCACACCTACGTCTGTACGAAGCTTTGAAAATAACGGTGAAGTTAACAAACTCGTAAGATGAATTTTAAATATTTAATTATAATAAACACGCGATTTTGATCGAATACAATTTTTCATTCGGATGAAATTTTATCGAATGTGTTTACGATATCACGAATCGATTTTACAACTAAATTACTCTTCTATTGGTCTATTTACGAACCATAAGGTATATTTAGTTCTCAAATCTCAGTATACGTAGGTAACAGGTATCATTCGATGGAATTATTACCTACGTCGATAGACTCGAGTGTGATTTCCTCGTCATGCTGTTTCCTATCGATATGTTCAATTTGCAGAAATAATCACGCTAAGAACAATGAGAAATAAGTATTCGACGAACTAAAAAAATTCGCGATACCGGTATCCATAAAAGGAGTTAATTGCTGATACCTTTATCTATGCTGGTATATCGACGAAACAGAATCTTAATGGTACTTTGACGACAAACCGATCGAAATTTTATGAAAAGAAAATGGCTACACGTTCGTAAAATATACCACAGTTTTGCCAGAAAGAGAAAGTACCTATATGTTTTGAAATGTCATTCATATATTTATTACATACGTACGTAGGTAGTAAGTATAGGTACCTACTCGGTATAAAATAGTGCATACGTCGAATGAGCACCTCGAGTACGCCGAGAGGAAAAAAAAAACAGTACTGTTAGGTACGGAAAACGCTTACTCTTAATTAATCAATGATATAAATTACTCGAGTAATTATTCCATTATATTTATGATATTTAAATTCGTTAATTTTAACCGAATTAAATTTCATAAACTGTGGAAAAAAAACTTTTTTTTAATAAGTTTCCGTAATACGGAAGATAAAATTAAAAGCGTTCGATATAATTAACCTTTGAAGTATCTCCATGCAATGTTACGTTACATTTTAGATATTAAAATTGCAGCCGGAATTTAATAATATGGTAATCCGCTGAAAACATTTTTGGAATACCGCTAATTATGTATTTCTGCGATTTCTAGATGTCTGGTCAACGCACTTGACTTGACCGCAGATCACCAGAGGTACCTGTACCCACTTATTCTACGTTGCACGTCGAGTTCAACCTTCATTCTAATTTCTGGTTATGATTACTGAGAAATTTCATGGCTGTTCGCTATGATCGTATTATTCTTCGCACAATTCCATGTGTACTTATTCAATTTTAAACTTCATCTGCTCGATTTTTACTATAGTTAGAAACTACAACTCGTTATTTTTTTCGTGAAATGAAGCAAGAGTTTTATAGTTCATCTGGTTCGCATTTTTCTAATGTGTAATTTCATCTAATCCTCGATGGGTAATTGTTTATTGCAAATGTGGTTTAAAAACTACACGTATCAAAAAATTAGGAAAAAAAATACATCGATACCTTTATGAACAACTGGAATGAATTGCTGAAACTTTAAAAGTGTCAAGTATTCTTTGTACAAGTTGTCCAGACACATTTAACATACTTTTATTAGCAAGATATTCAATTAAGATATCTGCATATTGTGTTTTTTTTTCACCATTAAAGAAATCACCGTTTAATTTGGAAATTTCGTTGTCTATTTTTCGAAGATAACAAAAAAGAACCGGATAGGGCAGTACCATCACGAAATACGCAGTTACTTGGTTAAGGTGAAGGTTTGTGTATCGAAGTATTAAACGAATAGCTGTATCATGATAGGGTTAGGTATGTAGGTCGAATCTTCTAACTGCTTTTTCTGTCGTTCTTTTCATTTCTTCTTTCTCGGATTTTTTTTTTCTTTTGAGTAAAAAATCGTGTTCTTTTACGGTTTAGCGTCATTATATGCGTATATTAAAATCAAACAATGCGTGTTAGAATTTAACCTGATGGGAAAATTCGGATCGATAAATTCATCTTTAAAGAAATCCGTGTTAAGTCATTTAAAAAAAAAAAAAAAAAAAAAAAAAAAAGATTTCAATATGTAATGAATTAACCGTTGTTTTGTACGTTACAGAAGAATTATGTCAAAATACAAATACCCAGATAATTTGTTTAAAAAAAAAATAATTTAAACAAAATCAAGCTTCATAATTTCTATTCTGTTAAAAAAAAATATTTGAAGACAGTTTTATTCATTTTTTTGTAAATTACCTACTTCGTTAACCTATTTAAGTATAGTTTGGATAATATAAAAAGATGTTTACGATTTTTAATACACCAAGAATATAAGTACCTAGTTAAAAGTCGCGTATGAAATAAAACCAACATGTAAATTCAGTCAAATAGAGCAAGGAGTAGTGTACCTAGATAAGCAATCATTGGAGAGCGTTACAGTTCTGGATACAGATATGGCATTAATTATGCCTTCTGCAGGCTTCCATAAAGGCATATTGCTGTAAAATGTAAAATTAATTAGAGCTTATTTGTTTATTGAACGTCGTAATAGAACACTGGAAAATTAGCTTTCTGAAGTTATTTAAATATTTACTTTGACACGTAGCTTATTTTAAGTGTCACTATAGAGAATTGAAAAATTGGGGTAATTTAAAGTAGTATTGTTTGTTTGGATCGTATTCAATGTTTGTTTACCTATTATTTTTTTTTTTTGAAAATGTACGTGTATTTATTTTTATTTGTCATTCAAACAGAATAAAATTTTTGAAAAAATAATAGGTGAATGTTATTTTGCATGTTTGCCACTATATTTGTACCTTTAAAATAATTTTTTTTATATTGATTGAAAAAAGTAGTAATATCTATAGACATAATAATGAAACCTGAGCCAAAAAACTCCACAATATTATAATTTTTAAAACAATTTCTCAATATTCTATCTGCAGGTTCTTTTAGAAAGGTATTTACTTTCAGAATATCTGATTATTTTTCACTTTTCACTCAACGAAAGTGATACGAAATAAAAATGCAACTCTCTCTACCGCGAATCGAACTTCAAACTGAAAATGCCTTTACAAATTCGACCAGCCGGTAATTCAACATGAAAAGTACAAATAAAGCTATCAATGAATGAAATCTCGCATAAAGCAATGTTTACTCACCAAGCACACGGAGTACTAAAAAATGTCACACATTTGGAGAAGTATTTTTTTCAAACACAGTCACATAATCACCACGAACACCGAAAATTCGAATTTATTCGCCACCACAACACAAAACGAGTAAAACAAACGACCGCGTGTTCTCGGCCACTCGTCTACTTTTGTGGCAGAGCTGTAAGCTTACGTTTGCCTACAGGTACTCCAGCAAATAACAGGTTCACTTCATGTATATTAATGCCGTTCCAGTAAAATGTTAGAAAGAAAAGAGTAAAGGAGAAAGCAACTGAAGCACCCATTATCGAGTATGAACTCTGAATACTACAGGTTTAATTCTGCTCAATTTAAACGATCGACCATCATCAGATGGTCGCAAGGATGGACAGAATTTTTTTCAAATTTTTTTTGTGTTGAGAGGATTCGTGTAATAGGTATAAAGGAAGGATCGTAGGTAAATTACGTATAGATCTAGGTGGAAAACTTCGTAATATGGTGGATTGTTCTGCAATGATTTTTTGCATTGTAAATTTTTCGAATTTTAAAGTGAATTTTATCATAATTTTATCTGTTAGCTTGTATTAATATTTATAGTTGTAGGTGAATGTACAGATGAGGTAGGTAATTAGGGCTTTTATTTTCTCTACAACGCAATATGATTACTTAAGCATTATTCATTTATTTTAGTAACAATTTAACATTTTTTTTTTTTAATAGAGAAGAGTACAGAGGATTTACTGTTATACTGAAGAAACAAAAGCTCAACGTATTATAAAAATAATGTAACTTGGATTTGTAAAAATGTGTAATGAATAAAATATACACTACAATCGAAAATTCATCTCAAATTGAGTAAGGTGAATCAGAAAGAAATTCTCCAAAAAAATTATATAAGCAAAATCAAGAATCACAAAGATATAGAGTTAAAGCTATGAACGAATTATTTATTTTATTATTGAATTGATTGACTCTGATGTTTTATTTTCCAAATCAGGGGCGTAAACCAAATATGGTAATAATAGGCAAAATTTAATTCTACGAGATGTAATAAAAATTTAATCAACAAGTCACTTTTTCTTTTTAAATTTTCCCAAACTGCATCATTTTTCAGCGACAACAGAGAAAGAAGGAATCAATCAAATTAATTTCAAAAAAATTACTGAAAAATGATAGGAATACATTTTGGAAAAAAAGGTGTGAACTTGTGATTTTTTTGTGTTTTTACTTAAATTGCTCTCTGGCAAAAAAAAAAAAAAAATGAAAATTTGAGCATTGAAAAGTATATAAAATTGGTTACGATTCTGGTGTTCTAGTATAATTTTGAAGTCCGGAATCTCAAAGAAATTTTGCCCTCGTTTCGCTCGGGCAGTTATTTATTCTTTCATTAAAATTAATCATAAAAGGATGTAGTGGCAAATTAGCCCCAAAAGTTATTAATTATTATAATTTTAGTTTTAGTGTTTTTGGGCGAAATCTTAGGGTTTATTTCCCTCAAAGACATGAATTTTTTTAGAAAAAACTCATACAACTGACTTTTCCCCGAATTTTTTTATACCCCTTCAAAAAATCCAAGATTTCCGAAAATTTAAAATCATCCATTCGCACCTGCGAGTATCAAACCCATTTTTTTCGTCCACAATTTCGCAAATTTGGAGTTGGCATTTTCAGGATTGACCCCCCCCTCCCCCCTTCCTTTGAAAATCCTTTTGTTACGTCCGTGTTCCAAATTTTCAAATCTTATTTCTGAAAACCGTTTCAAGTTTCGTTAGATATCAGAAGTTCAAGCAACAATTTAGCAAAAAGGAATAACTCATGTCTTTTTATCCAGGGATGGAAAACTGAAAAGCGAAACTGAAACTGAAAACTGAAAACTGAAATGATTTATCGAGACTGAAACAAAAACTAAAGCTGAAAAATCCAAAACTGACAGGGTCGGCACAGAGAATATTCTCATTGAGAACAGTGGCGTAGCCAGGATTTCTTCAAGGAGGGGGCCAAGATTTGAGATGAGTGTTGAGGGGGGTCTCAAATTATGCTTAAAAGGTTCATTATTCACTTATGGTCTCTCACAGTAGCTTGAACAGATAGTAATTCAAGAGAGTGCGG